>JABAJU010000317.1:0-11715 GCA_018220975.1 Tephrocybe sp. 9980TJB | reverse complement strand
CTTTGGATTTCCCTCTGCCAGGTGAGTAGCTACCTCTCTATCTATACATACATACTCAATAAACTTTGGATTTCCCTCTGCCAGCTGTGTGACTGTTCCACAGCCCCCAGAGGTTGCCCTTACATGCACAAGGTTCAGTGTTTAATTCTGATATTTCATCATAACTTATTATCATTGATATATATTATTTTTCTTTGAATAAATATAAAGAATAACTGGGACATTTCCAATATTATTCGGATCTTTCCAAGGCTATTTTGGACATTTCCAAGGGGAAATTCCAAACTCCTTGGAGGTTCCAAGAGGAGGGGAAGTTTCCCTTGGAAAATGTCCTTCTTAGGGGTAATGTTCAAAGAGAGGAGATTACCTTTTAGGCCTTAGAATAGCACTGCCTGAAGTTCCCAACTTGTGTGGCAGGAGCTTCCAGTTTTTTGAGCATCTATAAATTTGGTATCTAGTACTTTGTATGTCCTCCTTTTGCCTTGATAACTGCTTGTATATTCTACAGTGGGAGCTCCCAGTACTGTGACATGACAGGAGGGAACTTCCATGGTTGTAAGGGCCCTTAGAGCTCAACTGATTGGTGGGGGGATAGCCCTAAGAGGCCCTCCCCAAGGGGCAGCCTGAAGTGGGCTAGGTGTGAGGTAAGTGTGGACCATGAACAACTATTTCCCAAGAATGGCACCACTAATTCCTTAGCTTTTTATACTGTGTACACTTCAATATAGGACCTTTATTTAGAGCCCATAACATTAACAAAATATATGTTTTGTATATATTAGTATACTTATATATGAGAGTATAAAGCTCCACACCCTAAAATCACCCTAGGTCATTTTTCCATCTCAAACCCCAAGCCGAGTGTCTATACAGGTGGGCTATCTATGGCCTTTGTTCCTTTTAGTCACTGTGTACACCAAGATAGAATTCGACTCTGCCATGGCCCTGGAGTGCCGTGCTGTGTAACAGGATCATCCTGGGTGTTCTTATCTTCTGCAGTTTCGTCCTTTGGCTCAACTCCCATGAATCTTGCCCATTTCGTTTGGAGTGACTCCTGCAAATGAAGCTGAGATTCTTCCCAGAACGCTCCGATACACCAGAGTAGAAGACAGAAGACCAATGCCGCACTGCATAGAACAATAGAGCGCGTTGGCGTATTAGACCTCACAATGCACATAAGCATGAACGCAATCAGGAAGGTCCACATCCTAGGGTACCATCAACGTCGAAGTTCAAGACCAAGAACGAGGAACATACCCCCATGTAAGCAATGCGTATGGCAAACTAAAAATGACAGCCAAGCTCTCAAAGCCGCGTTTTGCATGGTGATGTCGTGAAAGATAATCATTTTCGATTCTAAACTGAGCATAAACCTGACAAACATGCACGATGTGTTCACTCCATTGAGTGATTAGCTTTACGAAAAAGTCGCAACAGTGAACCTTGTTCGCCAACTCATCGACCCAAATGTCATCAAAAGCTTGCAAATGAGCGTAAGGCGCAGAAAATAATAGAGGAGAAAAGAGCCTAAAGAGCAACGTTCGTTTTCGCTCCTCTTTGCAATAGACGCTTTGGAAGTGATCAAGGCGTACACTGTATTGGCCGTAAAAGTTGAGAAAGCGATTGTGGGCTATGCGCATCTAAGAGTTTCATCACAATGACATGTTACAGGACACTTACCAAAACGTCTCATAAAGCGTCCTAACAGCGTTGTTGAGCTGAGATAAATGCAACATCGAGGAAGTGTCTTACCGATGCACCAATGGCTGTTAGAACTCGACTCCCTCCGCTCTAATGAAGAAATTTCGTGTGAGCTTATGGTGTGAAAGGCTATGCTAGCTCCTACCCATCGCCCCTTGGACAATATCTCCCATCTCTTTCAGCACCTGAGGAGATTCATGAACAGTAGCAGAGGGACTAGTGATGACGTCTTGGTGAAGACGGACAACATTTGATATATTAAAGTTTGTAGGATGAACCAATACTACTGACCTGTTCGAGCGTCTGCTATTGTGTTTAAGACCAGCTGATATATACCTAAAGTTTGTAAATTGATGCTGGGAAAGGTTTCCCAGTGAATCCTTAAATGATTTTAGTACTGCCTAATCTTGTCAAGATAACACCCACCCACCAATATTGTTCTTCCAGAAACAATCCTGCGATGGAAATGTTCGAGATGAGAGAAGGAAGTATGGACATCAGGTCAACCTCTTACTTATATGTGAAGGCGAAAGCGGCACTCTCTTGAGGTAGATGTGTGACGTAATATCATGTTCCTCCAACCAGAACAAACTTAGAGTGGATGCAGACGTATAATGATACCCACACCAATTCTCGCCCTCTTTTATGGTAATTTCAAGCACGAGGTGGGCATCGTGGGGTTGGGTCAAGTTTCTTGAGCGAAGGAAATCTTCAAACATCCTGACAAAGCCTAATAGAAGGTCATATATAACCGGGTCCCGCACCCAGGACTCGGTAACGATCCTCTGGTAGCATTGATGAACTACAGCACTTTAAGAGGGATTAAGTTTACACACCTTTGAGCGGTTATAGAAGTAAGGTTGACCTTTGGGCTGTATCAGTTGTTCCCAGCCCTCTGGCAGCTCGTTGCTTTTACCAATGGTTAACTATTTTTCATGTGAAAAAAATACACAAGCGCTCACTGAAAGTATCGAATTTGAGAAGGAAGAAGCTCGCGATCGAGGACAGGCTTTGGACTGATAAGGTGCGTTACAGGACACCGCCGCCATTTTAATCTCGATGTACGACTCACATTGTTCGTTCCTGTTTATGCCTAGGAATTTGGGAGGGTAGGACTGGGTAAATTTGTTTATTAGTCTCAAGTTCTACTGTGGAGACTCTGGATGGTGGACTTCGTAATGGTGGTGGAGGCGACTTGGTCACAGATCGACGGTGTTTTCCTAGAAAATACACCCTTTTCTGCAAAAAGCGAAAGCAGCATAAGAGAAGGGTCAAAACATGTCCAAAGCGCTGTGCCATGTATTTGAAAGCGTTGAGAAGGGTCTGCGCTCGGGGGATGGCAATGGAGGGAGCCATTATGTCCCAGGGCTCGGTGGTGAGAAAGGCAATGCTAACCAGCTGTGTCGTGGACACCGCTAGCTAACTTATCGCTTGGCGTTGATAGACACCCAACAGTTCGACCAGATTAACGGACCCAGCTCTCCCACTATGACACTTCCTAAAATGGAAATATTACAATACATTCACGAGGACACGGGCTGCCGATCTATGGACTGGAGGGAGCTTTGGCTGATGCGATGGTGCCGGTGCCTATTTAGTATTTACTTTGGGGTCGATCCGCCCAAAGCGACTACTTCTCCAGGCGGGAGTGTGTCGGGACTCGGTGCCAGTTGCGATGATGCCGCCGATACACCCGCCACCATTACCATCGCCGTTGGGTCGCGGGTTACTGGTATGCCACCGTTGACGGTACGAACGACGGTGGGGAGTACGCTTCGTTCACAACCATCGACACAGCTGCCGAATTTTTGTGTGCAGCCGAAGATGGCGGTAAGGAGAGTGGGATCTGTCGCGAGTTGGATGTTACGCCGACAAGGACAGGCAGCAGCATTGAGTTGTCTGGTCAAGCTGCGCCTTCGGAGTCTGGATCATAACTCGTGCGAACTTTTCCCTGACTGTTGGTGGTGCATGGCCGCCGGCGAGAAGTTTTTCGGGCTTTCAGGTACGACGGCGGAGATTCCGTTGCCTGTTCAGGTGAGTTTGCTTTAATCATGTTTGATTGGATCGATATTTAAATACTTCTTTTCTAGTTATGATCTCGACGAACACTAAATACCGACAGCGTCAGAGGTCAATCGGTCTTTGTCTCCCATTATTGCCTCTACTGTCGGCCCCACCACGGGCACCACCAACATTCCTCCCAAACCTTCGCCTCTGCGAGTCTCTTCTCCACTTTCTCGTCAGGAACACTCGACTTTACCAGCAGCTTGACCTTTCAGGCTACCTAATAGTTCTTTAAACCAAGCCCATTTGTCCCCAGCGTGGATGGAACCTGGTCCTTCAACATCACGACAGGCCAGCAAGCACGCACAGTCAAAGGACTATTAGGTAGCCTGAAAGGTCGTTTGTCTCGGTCTCAGCGTCAGTCCCCTCCTCGAAGCCTACCTCGTCTCATTCGACAGACACCATCGAGGCCTACCCTTAGCAAAGTTCCTATTGCTCGAATTGCTCCTTCTACTCGCACAGCTCTAGATAGCACCCCCTCTTCTCCTTAACCAGGAGATCAGCAACAGGCCTCGGCGTCTATCCGCAGCTCGAGATTGAACGTAGCCTCTCCCCCACCTCCCACAAATATGACACGCCGAAATTCTCTCTGCACCAAGCTCTCCCTCCCGAATCTGAAACGTGATCTCATGACGACAGTTCTGTCCTTACACCTATATCTTTGGACTTTGAGCTCGCCTGCCTCACTTTTATGGTGCGCAATCATCTGAGGACTCTGGTGTCATGGGACGGGACTTTTCATTGTGTTATTCTGTGTCTCTGTTACTTTGCTTGCTCTGTTGTAATGGTGTACACTGCTCAATTCAAGTGCTTTTATTATTCATGACCGCAAGTATATCTGAGGAAATAAAATCAATGCCTCAGCCTCACAAATGAGCAGTTATGTAGGTTGCAAGCCGAGCGAATAATGAAGGATGCGATGTCTGGATTAGGAAGGTCTTCTTCAAGGTCGTAATCATCATCGCGGTCAGATTCTAGCCCCAATGATTGAAGGGATGAAGTGGTCAGAAAATCAATGAGTGAATCGATAAAATTGAAAGATATAAGATGACGGGGTCGTAGAAAATTGCGGGTCCAAAAGGCGATAGGCTGCGATTTTGCGTCGACGTAACTCGAACGAAATACGACACGCGCACAACTAAAACATGGTTCAGGGTGATCGACGCAGTGGCGAGAGCGCAAAAATAAAGACTGCATACGGTTTGTACCAGTAATTTGCAAGATGGGAGTAAGCAAAAAGGAGCGTGGGTATGGCAATTGGGGTAAAATGCTGTAAATGAAAAGATACGAAAAACAAAAGGTATCCACACGAAACGAGACATTCCATGAAAGTGATGATTCAATGAGACGAAGCCAAAAACGGTATCCTTTTGAGCCGACTCAATACCCTCCTCCACCACACTTGTGCACTGCCTGTTGATTTAGCCTTGAAAGACTTGACAGTTTCCTCCTCCATCTTTATGCTCGCAGTTGACCTCGCGTCCTGGGTAGTTGTGATCACGGAAGGCACCCGTGATGGTTGAGTACTAGGAGCCTGCAACGAGTAGACGGAGGGAGACTCGCGACCGGAAGTAGGATCGTGGAGCACGTCAGAATGGAGCCAGGTCTCATCATCGTCACCCGCAATACCTTCACCAAGACCCAAGTCCAGCTGGCTATAGAAATCAATATCGAGCCCCGTGTCGAGTTCGCGTATCTCTTCGGGGGTCATGACAGGCTCGGTGGTCTCTTGTGTTGGTGGCAGTGAAGCCACGGGTTTCGTAGAAGCCGTGGAATAAAACGGCTGATGAAGCTGCGGGGTCGATGCAACGGCAGAGGCATTCGATCCACCAAGAACCGTCTGCATAAAGGTGGACCATTCACCAGGCTTCCCTGCGCCCTCGATCTCGATAGCCAGGCTGGGTGGGGGCGGGTCAGCACGGTAGTCAAGACTCCTACTGCGCTTGGGAAACGTCGAGGGAGGACGGTCAAGAAGGTTATCGAGGATATTCAAGTTCCACTCTGGGGACACGGCTCGCTTAGGAGGAGGGCGCGTCATTGGAGGACGGTCAAGAAGGTTGTCGAGGATATTGTACTTCCACTCTGGGGACGGAGATGGCTTGGAGGGAAGTTGAGGATTCCTAGGAGGACGCGCCGATGGAGGGCGATCAAGAAGGTTATCGAGGATATTGTACTTCCACTCCTGGGTACCAGATCGCTTAGGGGGCGGCTGCTGTGCAGTTGAGTCGAGTGAGGTCGACCGCACCATCGATAAGAGGACACCGTCTTCGCCGACGTCGCCGCATTCAGTGTTCGTTGCGCTCCATTCCATCCTCCTGCTCTTGTCTATGGGCGTCCCGCGGCCAACGTATCGCGAAAGTGGCCACGAGCCCCTTATAGCAGGGGTATCGCTGGGAGTAGGAAGGAGTGACGAAGCGCTTTTGGCGTGGGACTGTCGTGAGAGTGCAGGGGAGGGCGAGCGGGGAGAGGTAGACGCCGAGGGTGTGATTGACCGGGCGTCTTTGTAGATGGAGGGCGGGGGAGAGGGTGGCGGAGATAAACATGTAAGGTCGAGCGTAAAGTCTTTGAACCCGCCGAACGTCCGTACTTCGATGGGTGCCTCTTCAAAGTTTCTGAACCTCTTGAAAGGTTTTGTTTCGCTGGGGACGGCAGGAAGTGGCTTGTTGTCATCGTCTGACTTGCTCAGAGGCATCTTGTCGCTACCATTGGTGAACAAGTCCCGATTGACGATGTCGTACCTGTAAAAGCAGCTGAGCTTGGACAATCCCAAAGAACGGAGAACATACATCTCTGTCATCTTTCCTTGGTCTTGTATTCTTCTATCCTGGGGATGTAATGAATGTAGAGGTGTTGGGGCAAGAGGACAAGCCACGTCGACACAGCAAAATGAAAGGATCAAAAAAGTGCCGTGTGATTAGGGCCATGGAGAGCTCGGTGCAAGGGGGTGCACGTACCTGTTCGAGAAACATGGACGCAATGTGAATTACGTGTGAGACTGGAGCGGGAGCAGGGCTTCTTTAGAAACTGGCAGGAACGATTTGAAAGGAAGTAAAGTTTCGCCTCGTGGAAAGCGGGAGAACATGTGCATGCGTATGTGTGCGCACTTGCTTGCTTGAGCTCTGTAGCAGAGTTGAAAGCACAGAGAAAGACGCAAATGTGGGACGAACGAGGGATTTATGGCTTCTGAAGTGTAGGTGACGTGGTGACGTGCACTAGCCCATTACGTGTGGGAGTAACGAGTTCTCGCCTTGGTGTCCGAGTAGTGCCCAGAAACGCGTGCAAACGGCGTTGCCCAGTGCTGCGCTGTGTTGTGTGGTAGCGTTTCAGCGAACGCTCCATGCAAGCAATATCATGATTCATGTATCGATCCATCGAATCGAATGATCCATTTCCTGCAGAAATCCTTTGTATACCGGGTATGTAATGAATCAATGCTAGAGGAGACGGAGATCGCATGATGGGAACGAGGTATACTCTGCACCTGTGTGGCGAAGAACAAAAGCACATGTGATCACGCATGCTCAGACCAGACAGATCCAATCCAATCCACAAATATATAGGGGAATACACAAGTACAGCAGAGGTGGGGAGGGATTATAATAAGTACGAACACGAATACAAGTACACAAGCCGTCTAGTAATAAATAGTTGAGAGAAACATAAATACGACTAGCCCAACGCGAAACTCAACGTCGAGCTGGACGGGACGTCGAATCCTTCTACAGGACTGACAGGCATGCCCATATCCATCCCAAAGTCGCCGGGTGCATTCGTATTGGAAGGCACGGGCGAGGTAGGGGGCGGGGTTGACCATCCTGCGCCGGCGCCTGCACCGACGGCCATGCCGATACCCACGCCGACGCCGACGCCAAAGCCGACATTAAACATCTCAAAATCGGTCGGGGACACGGGGCTCGGTGGAGGAGGCGGGGATGTGGACATGGGTGGAGGAGAGGGAGAGGAAAACAAGCCGCCCATGTTCATGTTCATGTTGATATTCATGTTGACGTTCATGTTCATGCCCATGCCCATCATGTCAAACGAGTGGGAGTGGGGGTGCGGGGACGCAGCCCTGTCCGTCGGGCTCTCCATAGGGACGTCGATATCCTCGCGCTTCAAGCTCTCGAAAAACGCATCCCACGCCACCTGGTCTGGTTCCTGTGCGACCGGCATGGACATGGTCATGGGCATGTGCATGGGCATCGTAGGACTAGTCATGCCCAGACTCATATCTCCCAACACCGTTCTCCCTCTCTTGACCCTTAGACTGGCCCTTCCCCTTTGATACTGGTACTGGACATCGCCAGGGACAACGCCCCAGCCCCACATGGCCTTTCTAGCTCTATCGACGGGGGTGCCCCTTCCTATCAACCCGGTGGCAGTCATCTCTATGCCCTTGAGGGCAATAGCAGGTATAGTGGAGAGACGGGGAGGCGGTACGGGGAGTGTGGATTCATGATGGGGGTATGATGAATACGGATATGGGTATGCTTGTTGGAATGGCGAGTGGGAGCGGGGTGGTGGAGATGGTGAGGCGGGGGGAGAAGTGAAATGGGGCGGGGACTCTCTGGCTTTATCCAGCGGGACATAAAAGGCACCCAAATGTGCGCCAACTCCGTCGCCACTGCTTCCTCGTGGTTTGACTTGGGGACCACGAAGCCTACGGCGACCATCATGCAGCGCAGACGACAACTCTGCATTAAAGCTGGGGTCGTGTGCGTACGCTTCTGGGTCGACGTCACCATCTGCATCCTCGTCGTCGTCGTCCTCTTCGACAGTGGCACGGGACCTCTTTAAAGGTCGTGAACCGTCATCGTCATAATCGTCCTCGTCATCTTCGTCGTCCTCGTCACTCAGCTCGCTCTCATACTCGCTCCAATCCTCGTGGTCGTCGTCTACACGTTCCTCTTCGTCGTCACTTCCGATCCTTCCTACCCTTTGGGCATTCCAGGGCTTTGGTTGACCATGCCTGAGGAAATAGTCCTGCGCCTCTTGGGCAACAAGATCTCGAATGGTGAGTGGGGTATATCTAGTTTGCCTGTACAACGCTACTCAGCCACGATGGATAAACGGTGAGAAAACTACTCACAAAACATCAACTCTACCACGACAAGCGGCCTTCCATAATTTGAGAGAATCACGTTCACGCCTGTGTGGCTGAATCTGGTATTGGTGTTGCCTTTCGTGGAGAGGCTGTTGATGGTATTGCTGAGGCTGGGGTTCAAACGCCTCGTAGGCATATTGATAATCCGGGGGGAGGGGTGTGTCGGGTGGTGGGGGAACATCAGAGGGCAGAGGAGATTGTTCGACTGGGTCTGGAAGTGGAGTTGGATCGAGTTGTAGTACTGGGGAAGAGGATTCGACGGGGATGGGGTTGACGTCGACGGTAGTACGCTGAGCCTTTTTCTTTGGCTTTGACTTTGACTTTGACTTTGGCTTTGGCTTGATGTCAACATGGACAGGAAAAGACGGAGCACGTTTGGGTTTTGTAGGGAGAGAAGTAGGCAGAGGGGGAAGATGAGCACGTCTTGGAGAAACACGTGGAGTAGGTGGGAGAGACTTGCGAGGAGATCGACGTAGTGGCTGATCGACAACATTCTCTTTCCTTGGGTTGACTGGAGACAACGGGGGTGACGATAATGGTGACCTCGGCGGTGGTGATCCTCGTTTAGCTCGTACAGGAGAAGCAGACGACCCAGGCATCGCTATCGAGCCAAGAGGAAGCTGCAGCTGCGGGGGAGCCGGGCCAGACAGGCGTCGTCGTTTGGCTGCTCGTAGTGCTCTTGGTGAGTCGTCTTGTGGAGTTGGCGTGCATGTCGTAGAAGAGGATGAACCGAGCCGAGCACTTCGCCTTGGTTGTGCCATTCCAAGAGCTTCCCAGTTCGGTCAAGCCAACCTTCGCCGTCCAATAGATGAATCAAAAATAGCTACAAGCCCAACGGCGGGAAAAACAACAATGACAAGAGAATTTACCCTCCTTTCTTCCCACGCATCAACATCACGTGTATGCGCACGGACGCACCAGACATCAACAATGCCTGCAATACTACTTACTCTCCAGTTTCGCAGTCTCAACACATCCCCTCGTTCCAGAACGCTCTTTCGGAGATCTGGGAGAGGCGCCCATACAATATATGCACACCCGATCCGTCATTGATCGGCATTCCAAACGTCCACACCCTCGCTAATTTTCCTGATCTCTCTATCCACGGCTCATATACTTATATATCAGTTCGACGTATCAACTGATCATCATAAGGTGTGCTTTAGGAGACTAGCTCATATAGACTTCTCATCCCTTTGTTCCCAATCCCCGCTCAGAGCTTCTCCCCTTCCCCATCCCATGGGGTCTTGGCACAGTGGTAGCGCGCATGCTTCGCATCTGCATTTGCATGAGGTCGTGAGTTCAATCCTCACAGGCTCCATCGTTCTTTTGCAAAAGGCCATCTCACTGCTGCCATGTCTTTTTACATCCCTTGCTGGTACCCGTAAGCGTAACTCGTAGTAGATCCTATTGCGTCACTTTACCGAGTGCCGACGGGGCGCAGTGCCGTCCTAATAAATATAGATGCATAACATATTAGTATCTCAGATGACACCCGACGATGACATTATATATATCCTCATGACGTCTATTGATTGAAAACGGACTGAAGACGGTACAACGGAATCCAAGAATAAGTACGGGTTTGATATACATGGAAAGGGAAACGAGAAACGGAAATAAATAGATATAGCCATGTCTGTGTAGCTTTGCTACGATCACAACCTGCGCGATGAATAGAACCCCATTTGTTGGTGGCCTACGAAGACTCATTGACTGGACAGTGCTATGTAGGAGGAACATCTTCACCCTGGTCCCCTCCTGCTCCATTCTGCGACAGTTCAATTTGCACCACACTGTTGTGGATTTCAGCAAGCGAGAATGCTCCGTAGATCATGAGAAATATTGTAACAGTTGGCTATGCCATCTAAAGAGCAATACTGAGGGCCTGAAATATAAATCAAATGGTGGAGTCTTATAGCAAGATATATGTTTGTTGATACATTGAACACTGAGTAGACTGTTGGATTTTCAGGACTACAGGACAATATAACCATGTAGAGCTGTGCGTTACAAACATGAACTTGTAGTAGTATAAAAACAATTGCGCCTGACTCAGCAAGAACTGCAACAATGTGCCATGTTCTGAACATTTAAATCACCATGTTGCTATAACTCAGTTAGTTCTCATCTATTTTGTCATGAACCGCTCTATTGATATTTATCGACAATAGTTCATTCCGATATCCGAACCAAATACCGGCCCGTTTCCCGTACTTCTGTATGGTGGTCTCTCCCATCTGTTATGCTTTGTCCCCTCATCCAGCAATATGCTCCAATACTTACTGATACATCTACTATGATATCATTTACCAGACTCACCCTGACTTTCCCTCGTCATCGCGAAACTGATCCTTTTTTATTATCTGAACTTAGACTCTTTTACCAATATATAAATTAACGGAAATATCCAAAATATAATAGGAGATGTCCAAAGTAGGTTGGAAATGTCCAAGATGAGTTGGAAATGTCCAAGGTAGGTTGGAAATGTCCAAAATATAATAGGAAATGCCCAAGGTAGGTTGAAAATGTCCAAAATGGAATAGAACACTTCAGACAGCCCTGTACTGTGGCCTAAAAGGTTATCTCCTCCCTTTGAACATTACCCCTAAGAGAGGCATTTTTCAAGGGAAACTTCCCCTTCCCTTGGAACTTCCAAGGAGTTTGGAATTTCCCCTTGGAAATGTCCAAAAGATGGTGTGGAAATGTCCAAAATAGCTATAGAAATATCCAAATAATATTGGAAATGTCCAAGAAGATTTGGAAGTGTCCACATAATATTGGAAATATCCAAAGAGATTTGAAAGTGCCCAAATAATCTTGGAAATGTCCACAGGAACTTGAAA
>JABAJU010000316.1:0-11732 GCA_018220975.1 Tephrocybe sp. 9980TJB | reverse complement strand
GCACTGACTTCTGCAGTCATAATTAAAGTCATGGAGATAATGACCAGTAAGGGTGAGATTTTGCTAATGGCTTGAGTATAGTAGGCAAGAAATCTGACCAACAAAGTCAATATTGCAACAACACTTGTATAGATTTACATATCAATTTCAATACTGTTAGATGTCTTACTCAACTTACTATTTACGCTTTTTATGACTCTTTTCTTTCTCCTTTCCTTTTCTCTTTTCCTTGCCCTTGTCCTTTTTGTCTTTCTTCTGCTTTTCTTCCTCATCACTTTCCTTATTATCTGTTTCTTCATCAGTTTCTACCTTAGATGCAGCATCTCTTTCATCCAACAAATTCTTCAGGCTTCCTGCACCTGCACCTTTATTTCTCCATAGTTTAGCTTCACTTGGTGCATTTGGTTCTTCACAAAGCCAAGCCATAATATTGTCATGCTGCTGAACTCTTTGAAAGGAGTGTGCATAGAACTTATAGTAGGTCGAGCTTGAAAAGAAAACCTCAGTAATTTCTCTGGAAGTAGGTTTCTATAAGCACAGTGAGTAAAGTATTGTTAAGAATTAATTATATAATTACATACCTTATATGCCCAAGTACCCTCTGCAGCCATCTTTCTGAGGGTGCGTTCCACCTCCTGCATTTTTTGATACTTTAAAAATGCAGTACGGATATCCTCATTATGACAATCCAGAAGAAATGCAGGTATCTTGAATGTCTTGATGATTAAACCCTGAATTTCTTTATACTGAGAATAATTGATAGAAGACTCAGATGTTGCAGCAGCAGCAGAAGATGTGGAAGCTTGAAATTGTAGAGAATCTGAGGTAACTGCTGCCTCCAAGCCTTCTGCAGCCAAGATAACACTGTATTGGTTACAGTTATTGATGGTCCAGCCCAAGCCATTTGGACTGTTAACTGCAAGATTGAACCTCCCCTTTGGAGCCTACATTCTATCTTCTTCAACAAAAATCTGACTGTTTCAGGATTTGGCCTAGATTATTGGTCATGAGCTGAGAAATTGATATAGCAGTTGCAGCTTTTTTCTTTCTGCTATCATACAGCAAGACTTTTCTCTGAACAGGAGCTCCAGAAATAGTTCTTCTATGGTTGAAATCTCTCATATTTATAGTATTGCTAATAGCACGTCCACGGATGATACCTTCACTAGCATGAGAAGCACCTTAAGGAGAAACACTATGCTCATGCTCTGAATTAAAGACATCCTGATCAGATGAGATGCTTGTAGCTCTCAATGAAGAGGCAGAGCTGTGTAAATCTGATTGCCTAGAGACCTTGCTATCTCTTTCAGAGCTGTCACTAGAAGTGCATCCTCGCTTAAATACTACTAAACCAGAGGAGTCTCATCATTATCAGCAGCCTTGTAACCAGTTGTGTTCTTGCGTGGTGTGATGAGATGTTTACCACCATCTATGACCAAGTCTTCCACACCTCCAGCCAAAATACTTCATCATTATTCTCAACCTCAGCCAAACCTTCCTCAACCTCATCAACACCTTCATCACTCTTATCTTCAACCTCAGCCAAACCTCCCTCAACCTCAACTGAACCTTCATCACTTTTATCTTCAACCTTAACTAAATCTTCTTGGTACCCTCTTCAACTCCAGCCAAATCATCACTCTTATCCTGTTCAACAACCAAATTATCTTCTTCAGCCTCTGTGCGACGAAGTCGAGGAGATATATGACAAGTAGAGGGGGGCTTTAATTGTGGCCTCTGCATTTAAGCTCTAGTGCTTGAGAGGAGGAATAGAAAGTCCACTAGCATTGAGGAATTTCTCAGTTCTATTTGAAATTCAGTTATCTGAAAGGTGGTCAAAGAGATATGACTTACGGTTTCAAATTTTCAGGAGGACCTGCAGCCTCAGAGGCAATATCAGCATTGAGTCGAGTCACTGAAGTTTGCCTAAGGAGATATGAGATTAATTGAAAATACAAAGAGCCATAATATATATGAACACACTTTGAATTCTGGACAGACTTAGGTTTGGCAGTAGACACTGATTTACTCTTTCCAGATGATGGCTTCACCCGAGAATTTGACCTAGATCCCTTGGGAGGCATTGTAGCAGAAAATGAGACTTAAAACAGGCTTTGAAACAGCAGCAAAATAAGCAAGAACATGTGCAGGCATGCTTAGTCAGCAAATCAAGAAATAGTATTGAGAGTTCAAACGTACAGTGGATAGAAGCTTGGTACCTCAGTGAGAATGGGCAAGAATACTGAGAGCACAATGATGGGGGAAAGAAAGAGATTTTTCATGTTTTGTTCATATTTTCTGACATGCTGGGCCAGAATTGTTCCAAAATGATGTACAGGTTTCACAGAATTTCTAAGTTTCACTGAAAATCTCTCAGATGCCAGCGAAAATCCCTCAAATGTACTCAACAATCCTTTAAAAATAATTTATTTTATTATCTTGTATCTACTACAAATCTAATTACTGAGACTATTTACTGTATTGCCTACATTGTGTGACGATGTTGCATTGCACATGATGTTGTGAAACAATAGGTTATGGTGGGGGCCCAAGAACACATTGGGGTGGTGTCAAATACATATGGGGGCATTGAGGGTGTATGAGGGCATTGGAATAGTGTCAGTGGCATGTAGGGGTGTTGGGGCAAAGTTGGAGGCATGTTAGGGCATCGGAGTGATGTTGAAGGTATGTAGAGGTGTTGGAGCGATGTTAGAGGCATGTTAGGGCCTCAGAAATATGTTGGGATAATTATAGATGATGTGGCAGCCATTTGCCACGTTCTCAGTGTACTGGGGCGGTCAGATGGTGGTATGGTAGCACCACTTACCTTTTCATGGCTTTCCCCATGCTGAGATCTGCCCTACTATCTCATTTTCTAGTCCACCACTATTGTTATTGTTGTTGTCATCATTGTTGTTGTTATTGTTATCGTTATTGTTGTCATCAGTATCATTATTGTTATTGTTGTTGTTGTTGTTGTTGTTGTTGTCAGGGCCTTTGGTTGAGGTGGTGGCTGTAGTTGTCAGTGGCAGCACATTCAGCAGGTGTGACAATAAGAGCTAAGTAAAAATATACTTACCTAGTGGCTCTTTCCCTACCTGGGGGGGTCTGCCCTGTATTCCCATTCTCCTATACTAGGTTTAGGAACTGTCTTCACATTGCTTGAGGCAATGGCGGTGGCGGCATAGATGTGGTGAGTGGTGGAGTAAGGAGAGTCACAATAGGTGACAGTTGTTACGCATCAGGTCTTGCCAACGAAGATTTGGTCTTTGATTCTTTCAGAGGCTCGTTCTATATGGTCTGTTGGTCTAGTGGTTTAAGCGCAGCTGTTGATGTCTATCCACAAAGTTGTGTATTCAAACCTGAACTAATGCATAAATTTCTCAATTATATAATTTATTTTTTATTTAAATAAATAATAATAACAGCACTGCTGCCTATACAATATCCAAAAACATTCTATAGTCTACCTGCACTCTACATGGAGTCTATATAGAGTGCAAAAATGGAATCAATCTACCTGGACTTTATTTCTGGTCCATATGGAAATTCTACCTTGAGTCCACATGGACTCTGCAATCCACATGGACTGAAGATGGACCAAATGATATTTTATAGTATCCATTTATGTACTATAGTCTACATAGGGTCCATGTGAGCTCTCTCTAGAGTCCATATAGAATGATTGAAAATCTACCTAGAGTCTATGTAGACTTGCTAGGTAGACAGGGAAGAGTGTAAAGCCCTCATTTTTTTAATGATAGAGGCAGTGCACCTGGTTGTAGTCTTGATATTGACTTTGCAAGTGATGTCTTTGAGGCTGCTGAGCTGCCAGAAGTATGTGGCTTCACCATACTGCCAGAGTTTTGTTTAATCAATTTTCTTAATATATACTGTAACACTTTAAAACTATACATGATTGCAAAGCCACATGCTGACAAGATTTGGAAATCTGTGGCTGTGATACCCACCATAGGTAGGGAGATTTGAACTAGGGTATCTGTATCTATAATCCATACAGATAATCTGTACCCATTGTGTACCCTACTCATGAGCAAGTAGCAATTCATGCTTGCTGTAAAGGCGCGCTCTTTTCTCTGTCCAGATATTGATCTGATGAAATCTCCTTCCAATGAGAGTAAAGTGAGTAATGCTGCAGATACAGACCTATCTGATGAAGTTATTGAGGAAGATGATCAATTATTTGCCACTGCACTGGCATGTCCAGTGGTCACAGCAGACATTTGTGCAAGTCAGACCACCTCTCAGTACTTAGCTGAGGCTTTTACTGCAAATACAGCATCTAAATTCTTCTGTGATTTTAGACGATGATGAATGACACTTTCTGAGACTTCATTGCACTCAAACCAGAGAAATGTAAGTTTGAACAGACTCAAGTTGAGTATCTGGAGCTTATCATATCTCATGGAACTGCAGAGATAGATCCAGTCAAAGTAGTAGATATAGCTAAGTGGCCCAAACTCAAGAATAAGGAGGTACAGACATTTCTTAGCTTCACCAATTTCTATCACAGGTTTTCAAGACTTCTCTTATCATGCACGTTCTTTTGATCTTACTATGAAAGAATGTGTGGCACTGGGAGAAGAATCAACAAACTACTTTTGATGCTCTCAAGGCTGCCATTACATCTGGACTAGTCCTTACATTCTCAGATAATGACACCTCCTTTTGAGTAGAGGCAGATAGCTCAGATTTTGCAACTGGAGCAGTCTTGTCTCAATACTCTAAGGAGGATGAAAAATGGCATCTAGTAGCATTCTATTCCAAAAGTCTCAATATAGTAAAGTGCAACCATGAGCTTCTTGCTATTATCTATTTATTGAAAGAGTGGTGACATTTTCTTGAGAGTGCATGGCATAAATTTGAAGTTTGAACTGCTCACAAGAACTTTGAGTACTTTTGCACAGCAAAAAAACTCAATTGATGTCAGGCCCAATAGTTCTTGTATTTGGCCAACTTTTAACTTTCTCTGAATCACCAGCTAGGTTGAAGCATGGACAAGCCAGATGCACTGTCGTGCAGAGCAGATCATAGAACTGGAACAGCTGACAATGACAACATTGCTGAGCTCTTTGCTGTATGTGCAATAGAGGGTCTAATTCCTCAGGCTCAAGAAATTGACATCCTCCATGATATTTAGCATGGCAACTGAGAAGGTGCACAGGAGAACATGATAGCCAAAGCTGCTAAGACATTACAGGAGGGTTACAAAATTGGGGTCAAGTCAGTTCAGACAGACAAATGAAGCATAGACAATGGGCTTCTGACTTTCTGAGGTCATATCTATGTGCCTGATGCTCCTGACCTCCAGCATCACTTTGTTGAGCAGCATCATGACTCTAAGATTGCAGGACATTCTAGTCAGTAGAAAGCCTTGAAACTTGACTCTTGTAGTTACTGGTGGCCACAGATATTATGGTATATTAGAGTACTTTACATTTCCCCTGGTCTACATAACATCTGGGTAAACTCTATGTAATTTCAGGGAATTTCTACATAAACTCTATATAGTTGGTTATATAGTACTTATGTAGAGGTTATGTCCAGGTTATGGAGATTACATAGAGATTACATAGAGTTTAGGTAGAGTTTAGATAGACTTTATACTTAGTGTCATACTATTAGATTATGTATATGTTATGTAGAGTTTATCTACTAGAGTTTATGAAGGCTTAATAGGCAATTTCACACTATTCAATAGTACAGCTGTTACAGTATATAGATGGTACCTACAGTTTACATAGAGTTTATGTAGAGTTTATGTAGACTTAAAAGGCAATTTGAGACTAAGAAATTATACAGCCAAGACTTCATACTGAGTGTCATACTATTAGATTATGTATATGCCTAGAGTTTACCTAGAGTTTATATAGACTTGAAAGGCAATTTGAGTATAAGAAATCATACAGCCATTATATAGCTGTTACCTAGAGTTTACCTAGAGGTTATGTAGACTTAATAAGCAATTTTACACTCAATAATACAGTTGTTATATAGATGTTATCTAGAGTTTATGTAGACCTAAAAAGGGAATTTGAGACTAATAAATCATATAGCAATTATATAGCTGTTACCTAGAGTTAATATACTATAGGTAATTTCATGTCATTCAATCATACATTTGTTGTATAGATGTTACATAAAATTTATGTAGATTTTAGATAGAGTTGATGAAACTAATACTCTAGATCACTACCCTCAATAATCTTTGAACACCCAATAATGATTGTCAGTCAAATCTTGTGATATGTGAAATCTATCTGCCTTGATGTTCATCATATGTTTTACTATTTTTAATGAGGCATTTTCCTGCTATGAGTTTCTGATAGTTTGCACAAAATACTGCTCTTCTTGCATTGACAAGAGCCTCAGAGCAGTTTTAAAATGCACAGTGTATTGGCCCATTACAATATCATCCATGACAATCATTTTAACAGGTACAGCAGCATCATTATCATCATCTACATTCATTGCATCTTCTGCATTTTTTCAAGCATGTGCAGTATCATCGATAGCCAATGCAGCATCTTCTCCTTGCAAAGAAGGGACTGCTTGATGTTATCAACCTTCTGAACTTCAAGATGTCTTTTAATTTATATCTACTGTTAGATATTTTCTGGGATTTTATTGACTTTTCTGGACTCTTTCTAGATTTTCTATTAATTATATTGGTGTTGTTTCAATTTTTTTGTAATACAATTAAACAATCGATTATGCAGTCAATGCAGAGATTTGTCTAGAGTATACCTTGAGTTTATCCATCCTCTCATAGATTTTCCCTACATTTTTCTGTAATTTTTTAGGCTATTATATATTTATTGTTACAATTTTTACAGAACTATATACAACGTATATGTGTTAGCTATTAAGTTAAATTGTCACTATCAATGATTTCATCAGCAATTTTTATCTGGTAGTAAAATTCAGACTATTCAGTGTTATAAAAAATTCAAACAATAATTTATTCTTTAAATGATATTCTAAATTACAACAATATATATATTATAATATAATAATTGTACAACAAGGGGTGATGATAGTGTAAGTAGTATGCTAAGGCTGTGGAGATGATAGTGGGGTCAGTAGAGACTATGTTGGTTCACTCACTGGGCAGCTTTGAGAAAGGTAGCTCTTCATCAAACATCTACCATGTATGATATCAAGATAAATTTCTAAATATTTTCTCTTCATTTTTGATGAATGTCTAACCCACTTCTAGCTCACATTGGAGATGCTTAGGCTTTTTAAAAGTCAGCGTAGGGTATGCTTACTTATTCCTACCCTCATGCTCATACTCTTTTCTCAGGCACATCTGATGCATTGAGATGCTGCACTCTAAAAAGAAGGTAATGTCAGGGAACAATCAATCTTATCTACTCTATCATTTATACCTTTATTTTATTATCTGCCTAGTCCATCTAAAAGATATATTCAACACTTATTTACAATCTCTTTCCTTATATTATATTCTCTACAATCACTTTTAACTTTTCTCTCTTATACTATAGGCTTCTACCCTTTATTCTGCACCTCTTTCATAACTTTAAAGCTTTTCCATCTAATCTAATTCAGCTTTAAAGATCTCTGGAGTTTTTTTCTTTGAGTTTTTCTTTTTGTAGTTATTGAGGAGAGACAACGACGAACAAAGTTCGGTGTTGGATAGAACAGTAAGTAAGTAAGTAGACGACGAAACAGACAACAGAGTCTTGGTGAAAAACCAAGGACCAAATCTGTTTCGTATATGTATAATACTCATCAGGTCTATTTGTATAATAAACGAAGATTAGTGATCCTGTGAGAGCGAAAAGCTCAAAAAGGACTATGATAACAAAGCACAAAGATATTCTTAGCCTTTTCATGTGAAAATTCTTATGACTGTGAGAACAAAAGTCTAGATAGTTATCTCTTTTTTATTGATTCTGTAGTGGCTGAAGGTACTATACAGTTGTTTTCATGCTTTCAGCATCACAGAACGTTTACTTTGGCACTTAAAAATCTCCAGACTTGTTCTCTTGAGATTCTCTTCTGCCAGATGAGTAGTATAGGTTGTTTTGACTATGTATTTTTCTAATATACTTTAGATTCTCTTTTGCTAGTTGTGTAACTGTTCAATAGCTCTTAGAGGTCACTCTTACAGAGCCCACATAGACTTTATAATAAGATCAAATATGAGAATTTAAAGAAAAGGTGGACTGTACATAGACCCTACATGAACTGTAGGTAGAGCTCATATAAGCTATACCATAGACCAAGAGAAGTGTAAAATACTCCAAAATTCAGTTATCTCTAAAAAAGATCTTGATTACATTTTCAATTTCTCAGGAGGATCTGCTGTCTCAGATGTAATATCAGCATTGAGTCAGGATACAGAAGTTTGTCTAAGAAGGTACAAAGGTGAATTGAAAGTACAAAGAGTTATAAATATATCAATACACTTCTGATTTTGAATAGACTTAAGTTTGGCAGTAGACACTGATTTACTCTTCTCAAATAATGGTCTAGCCTGAGACTTTGGCTTAAATCTCTTAGAAGGCATAGTGGCAGCAAATAAAACTTAGCTTGAAAACAGTAGCAAATAGCTGACCCCTAGTAGATGCCGAGTATGACACAGTCTAGGCCAATGATTCCAATGTCTCTTCTCATTTCTTTTACCAAGACTTTGAAGGTATTATATTTGGTGTCAATGCACTTGCAAATAATATCCAGGCCATTGAAACGCAGGATGCCCCTTTTAAAGGTGGTTCAGAGTTGCTCTATCTTTACACCTTGTATTCAAATATAAAAACATTGCAAAGAAAGTCAGGATATTTTGTGGTGAATATCTCCTTCCTAGTTTGTTGCTTTGTGCTTAGTTCAGCTAAGCATGCTCAGCTGAAATTTACTGGCAGCATGCTTCAAGGTATATATATATAATGTATGGATAATTTTGTAGTCTCAGATTAAACTGATGAGCAGCATGTCTGCCATTTCTGTGAGTGAGAAACACAGGTCATATTTATCCATGACAGGCAGTGACTTAAATGCCTTCTCCAGTACAACCTTTACTTCTTCAAGTATTATGTATATCAATAGAAATGCACATTTTTTAAAAAGAGCACAATTTATTTCATGTGATTGCACCTTCACCAAGGACAGATATATAGCTACAAACATCCTGCTGGATCCAGAGATTGTAAGAGAGATAGAGGTAAAATTTAAGAGCAAGGCCTCCTCTCAAAAACTATAGCAGACGTGTGAGAAAACACTGAAGAAAGCCTCCAGAAGGAAGCAATAATCATCTGAACTAGAAGCTAGAGCAGGCCTATGGGCTTAGATTATTGCTGGAGAGAAGAGTTAGTCTGTGGAGTCTTTTAGTTAAATTCATTGAGTTAAGTGTGTTTTACTCTGTTGACTAATCTACATAGTTAAATCTAGATGATACACTAATCTTGAAGTTTATCTTAGTCTGACCTGCCTTGTCAATCATAGACTTATATGCAGAGAATTAGGCCTCCTATCTTTTCTCCTACCAGACCCACATCAGATGATCATTTTAAAAATAGAGGATTATGTACATTACTGTTCACTTTGTGGCTGAATTACCATCTTTCTGGCATGTCTTTTGCTCAGTGGCAAAGATCGTATCACAAGAGCCAAGTTCATATTGTGATATGTCAATGAGCACAGGGTCCAATTTGCTGTATACATAGCAGCCTCGGCACTCTAAATGAGATCGATGGCATATAATTAGAGGACAAACTGAGTAAAAGACAAAGTAGTAGTATCTGCCCAATGATGAGGTTCTGCAATGAGGAGCTGGAGAAGACAATCAAGGAGATGGAGGAGATGGAGGCACAGAATCAGGCACCACATCTACTCTACCATCTCAACCTCTTAACTCACCCTGTTACCTTTTATAAATGTCATCATGCAGTTCTGAGCAAAACAATTGAAGGCTAGATACAATTCAGATGTAAACTTCTTCTGTTTCTTCTATTGAATACAGCATTGATAGAATTTTATAAGCTGTGAATATGTCAACAGAGCAAAAATCAGCATGAAGTGATGTTCCTAATCGAAGATCAGCAAGACTTCAATCATTAAAAGAGAAAAGCAAGCCCAAAGGTACTAAGAAAAAAGCAAGCTCAAAGGTATGAAGGAGAAGCAAGCTCAAAGCAATAAAGGAGGGAGCAAGCCCAAAGCAATGAAGGAGAAAGCAAGCTCAAAGGTATGAGAGGGAAAGCAAGCTTAAAGTTACGAAGAGGAAAGGACTCAAAAGTCAGAGATTAAGGTGGGGCAGGGCAAAATGTCATTGAAGATGGTGATTCATTGCCGATGATTGATGCTATTGAGCCATCAGACAGCAGGCTCATAATACGTTTTACTCTGTGAGTTTTGCCTAGAACTCCATAAGTATATCTCTGATACATGACTGACTACAGGTAAAGGCCAAGAGTGGTCCAAAAATTAGCGTCGATCTTTGCAGGTTGCAAAAGCCCATAAGAAGGGTGTTAATGAAAAGAAGAAGAAAGTCATCTGCCCTTGGAAGAAAGCCCAACCAGGTCAAAAGAAAGGTATGGCTTTCAGTCATTTTCAACACTTGCATATAACTGACTGTGCTCGAAATCACCAGAGAATCTACTCCCATTCACAATGAGAGGCATATTTCAGGGGACAGGTATACGACTACTGAGAAACGTCATGGAGATGCAATGTTGAAGATTATCGATGTAAGTAAACACTCGCCTCCATATGATATACACAGTGCTAATTAGAATTATGTGTTATGGACTGATTCTGATGTTCCAGCCTATCCTGATCTGTCTGACACAATTGTAATGTGTCAGTTATCTACTTATCATGTATTTGTTAAAACAGGCAAAGTGCAGAGCTGAAGTCCTGAGTTAGAAACTAGGGACTTCAGGTCAACTAACTACTGTATATATACCTGTCTAGCAGTAACAGTGATAACAATCAGATAGGAACTGATAGGTACTGATAGGTACTGATAATAGATAGGAGAAAGATAATCATGATAAGTAGATAACTGACATATTGCAATTGTGTCAGACAGATCAGGATAGGCTGGAACATCAGAATCAGTCTATAACACATGATTCTAACACTCTCCCCTGATCCTGCCTATCTGCTGAGTTAACATTAGGAAATTCCCATGTTAGAACAACAGAAGGAGCTCTTCATCTCAGGTAACGGTTTGGTCAAGATGTCAGCAACTTGTTCAGCACCTGGGATATGATAGGTCACAAGTAGCAGAATAAGTACTTGACAGCAGCCCAATGCTGAGGTCCTGGAGACGAATAAGAGACAGCATAGGCAATATCAGGGCGTGTCATGGTAGCTAAATACTGCAAGGATCCAACTGCATTGAGATATGGGATATTCTGCATCTGAGCCACTTCTGCCTCTGTCTGAGGTGCCATCTGCTTGGACAACTTAGTGCCAGGTGCCATAGGCACTTTGACAGGATTAGTGTCATTGAAGCGTTCAAGCAACTCAGCAATGTACTAGCGTTGTGAGAGCGAAATGGAGCGCTTGGAGCGATCTCTGGCTATCTGGATACCCAGAAGGAAGTTGGTGGCTCCCAGGTCACGGATTTTGAAGTGTTTTGCAAGCTGTTCAACAGTAGCATCAAGGGCAGCAGTGGACTTTGAAGCAAGTGTAATATCATCAATGTAGATGGGCACAAGAATCTTGACATCTCCTCTAACATA
>JABAJU010000315.1:0-11760 GCA_018220975.1 Tephrocybe sp. 9980TJB | reverse complement strand
TGCAGATTTTTTTAATCTAAGCTTGTACAATTTTTATGTTGATTTCTAGTAAAGTCACACAAAGTCATGCAACTTTAAATGATTATGAGTGTCGTCTACCTTACAGAGCTATTCCTTAGTTACAGGGGGGCTTTCACAGATACTAGGACTTATACCAGTTCCTACCGCGAGACCCTACTCTTTCGTGTGCCAGTACTCTCGCCTATCTTGGCAGTCTACCTGGCTATCATCACATATTTTGAACTCTCAAAAGTCCTAAACCTTTTGTATACGTTTTTCATGATGCACGGAGGCCTGCACAATAAGTATTTAACCAGCAAAGTGAGTCTCGACTTATACAATGTCGGTTAACAATTCTATAAACTCTAGATACCCTTTAAGCTCATGCACTGGGGCCAGACCAAGCCAGATTTGCTTGGTCCAGATGCAAGAGACAACCTGCGTGTGCTCTGAGGGTTCACGCGGCCAGCGGCGAGGCGAGATGGTCAAAGTGATACCAGTAGTCGTCCCTCTTCCCCACATTATTCAGATAGTTTATCATCCGAACAACGACACACTGTTGACATAGCGATCGGGAGCTTGTCAGCTGAGGATCGTTTATGCGGGATGAATAGATATGAAGCTATTGTTACTGACAACCTCAACGTGTCAGAATCTGAGGGTGGATCTGACTTGAATCCTGAATATACTGCCGACACCTCCAAGGAACTTAAGGATAAAGGGATAGACCTCAGGAACTGGGGGAACCTTGCATTGGAAGAGTCTGAGATGGATCCCTACGTCCAAAGAGGTATGTCAATGGCATTCAACATCAATAAAGCAACCATTGATGATGCTTGCACCGTGGATGACCAACAGGACCGTGATGCAAGATAACGAGCCTGAACGCCAGACTACAAAACCGGAGAGCGATAAGGAAAGACCTGATAGAGCTAAAACTAAGAAGAAGAGCAAGCAACGGTCCAAGAAACGATCTAAGAAATAGGATAGTGACCTCTTATCATCTGAATCTGAGGACGAGGTAATGGAAAAGAAAAGTAAATACAAGAAATCCCACAAGACCTCAGGTGGTATTCTGCGCCCCTCCAATCAGATATCTAAGAAGAGTTCTCATACAGATGTTGCAGAAAAGGGCACAGGATTTCGACAAATCGGAAGATTCTACTATGGAGTTCTTGTCAGTCAGCGAAGATGATAGTTTGTCATCATCATCCTCAAGCTCCAAGGAGAGCGATAGCTCGTGTGATTCGTCCAACTCTGAGTCTGACTTGTCCAAGTCGTCCCACGAGTCCTCCAGTTTGTCTGATAGTGAGTCAGAGTCAAGTGAAGGTGAATAGGCCCCTAGGCGCAAGAAGAAGTCAAAAAAGGACTCTAAGAAGAACAAGAGATCCAAGAAGTCTAAGAAAAAAAAAGATCTCACCATAAACGGAAATAATTTCGAGCGTTAAACCAATTCCCCCAGAGAAATATGATGGAACTGCAGATATTGATAAATCAGGTTGAAATGTACTGGGAGGTGGGAATGTGGAGGTCAGACACCATATCAACCTGGTTTCTAGTTCCTTGACCGGCAAAGCGGTCTAAGGATTGAGATTTAGAAGGTTTCTTCGACGGATTATTCAATGAATGCTTCTCATTAGACTTTCGAAACAAACAGCGCAATAAACCGCGATTTCGAACAAGATACAGCTAGTGTCCAAGAATACGTTGCCAAACTGGAGGACCTATTCGTCTATGTTGGAGAAATAAGCAAACGAGAGAAAGTAGTCAAGTTATTCAATGGTTTTAGAACGAAGATTCGGCGAGGACTATACCATGCCAAGCTTGACCCCGAGATCGCTAGCTGGAAGAGCATTGTGTGGGAAGCAGAGTTCCTCGAGCGTGCCGATGGTGTCGATCATGACTCATGGGGACAGTCGTAAGAGCATGGGTCTGGAAGTAAACCATACAAAAAGATGGAGGACTATCAGAATAATAAACGGCATGGGTTTGAGAATAATGAACGTAAAGATCAATCTCGACCGCGCCCGAACACAGTAGGGAAACGAACCAATAAAGTCCCCCGAACGACACATTTCCGCCAGCAATCTGCACTTAACCCCCGAGGCCGTGGCACCACATCTGCAAGGGCAGGGCCCTCTAAATCTGACAAAGTGCCGGATAAAGGTAACAAGATAATCCCGGAGAAAGTGGCTGAATGCAAGGCAGAGAACCGTTGCTTCAATTGCGGAGAGATTGGCCATTTCATTCGTAACTGTTCATCAAATAAGAACGCTAAGGTTAGTGGTAGTAAACCGCCTGGTTTGAGATCTCATAGTATTCGGGTAGATCTTCACGAGATGGAAGCTATGTGAGATTGAGCACTGAGTACTTCTACCTTCAGGGTGTCGATCAATACAATCGGACAATCTGAAACGAACGCACTCGAATTATTCAAGGGAGCTCTGGGAAAACAACCACTGATCGTGAAACAGACTTGTCGAGCGTGTGCAATTCAGGCTTCGAGCAAATCAAGCTTTTTGAATCGGAGAGTTATTCTGATCTAGTCTGCGATGATGACACAGACAGAATGCCTGACTTACAGTCAGTAACTGATGATGGAGAATATGACTAGGCGTACACCGACGACCCATTTGGGGCAGAGGAGAGACCTTTGCCTCGAGACGTCATCGGTGACCGCGGTCCAAGTCATGTATATGGGGCTTCTTGATCATCAACCAACGTCATCCCATTTAGGATCCTGGTAGTTCTTTGTGAATAGTTAGCTTATACACTTCCTTTAGCACTCCGTTGCGCTTACGTTTACTTTACACTCCACTGCTATTGCCACTGCTACTTCCACTGCACTGTTCTGCCATATCTCCCTCAACTGGCAGGCCTACAACAAGAGACCCAGACGATTACACCCGACAAACAACAAACTCAGGTTGTTCCTGTACGAGCGAATGAAGATGGTGCGCATACTGATGACCGCGGGTGGAGATGAAAGGTGACGTCAGGAATGCCATTACCAAAGGTTTGCCGAAATTAACTCTGAAACTAACTTCACACAGATCAACGAAGAAGGCGCAATCCCCAACCCAATCCAAGATATACATTCGGGGGCTCACCTACTCAGCCCGCCAACTCCTTATCCACATTACGCCAAGCCACCCTATTCGATTTGACCACACAACGCCGACCACTCCAGCCCAGCCCACCGACCGACATTCCGCAACCAACCCATGAATGGACAAACCTCACGAGGCCCGACTTCACTTCGCATCCTGCAGCAGAATGTCCGCAAATCCGACAGGGCGCAAGCGGCACTAATCAATTCATTGAAACCCAGCGACTGCGATATCATAGCCCTTCAAGAAACCTACATCAACAGCATTGGGATCACCAGAGCATCGCCCTTCTGGACAGTAGGTTACCCATTCAATCACCGTCGGAGCGAGGGCGTGTACCCTCGCTCCATCTTACTGATAAACACAAATATCCTCTCAGAATCATATTCCTTCCTCGACATTACCGCGGCACAGTTCTATGGACCTACTGGATCCACGACCGTCTTCGACGTATATAACGACTGCACGCACAAAGACAGCCTCAAACCCTAACGACTTGCTTATCCGCTGACGCCCTCCGCCTCGACACCTCGATACCCACATGGCCTGGCTCGGGAATTTCAACAAACATCACCACCTCTGGGAAACAGTGGACAACCGTCAGCTGGACTCAGAACCCGGCGCCATTGAGCTTCTCCTCGACCTACTAAGCGCCCACGACATGGACGTATCACTTCTACCAGACTGCTGCCGACCGCTGGAGCAGATCAGATAACGTGTGGATCTCTCATGCTGCCGCCGACCTCATCTACTCCTGCGATGTACGACCCGGCCTGCGCCCCCCTCTGGCTGACCACCTTCCAATTGCTACGACTCTGGCTCTTCCCACCCCGCGGGTCGACTCAACTCCTTCCAAGAACTTCCGAGAGGCCGACTGGGGGGCATTCAATGCGTCCCTCATAGCCAAACTGTATGGCAGGATCCCTGCCTCCCACATCGCGACGGAAGATGAGTTCACTCACGTAGTTAATGAGCTGACAGCCATCATCAGGGAGGTTATAGCCAACGAGACATGCATCCCAACCCGCAAACCAAGGCCATTCACTAAGTGATGGTGGACCAAGGACCTTACCGCCCTCAAGCGCGAATAAAACAAGGCCAACAACTTAGCCTACAAGTTACGCGACGTACGAGGCCACCCATATGGTTCGGTACCCAATCTCCTAGGGGGCCGTGAGCGCCTGGTGTTTGGTTCCATCTTCGGTATGTATATACACGCGAATGCGGAGGGTGGCGCAGATAACTTTGAAGATAGTCCGAGATGAGTAGCGGTCCCATTTGCGAGGGAGAAGGGCATCCTTGAAACTGATGAAGAGTTGAGAATGAGTGCGAGGATGGAGGAGAGGAAGAATCAATAATCGCGATTCCGATGACCTTATTGGTCGACGACGAAATCCTGCCACTAACACCCGGAGCTCCCTCCGTGTTTCCATCACCGTCATGCCCATCCATGATCCAACGCCGTCACCTCCGGCTGGGTGACTTGGGGCCTGTCAGCTTTGCAGCGATCAGCGAAGCAAAGAAAGCAGTCGGAATCTAATGAGGAGAACGAGTCTATAGAGCATTGGACTACCTGACTTGCTGGGGTAGGGTGTGTTCAGACCGACGAGGGAGGGGTGGATTTTCTGAGATGGTGAAAAGGAGGAGCGGGTGTTCTGCACCGAGATCCGAGAGGAAGAAGATGGGGATGGGGCTTCCTGAAAATGGTAGGGGGTCGGGTTTAGATGGTCGCAACGAGTTCGACGACGGGGAGCGATGGGATGGCGGTCGTGAAAGGGCTCGGGTCGATGATTGGGGGGGTGATTGAGGACACCAGTCGTGAGGAGGCATGGATAGTCCAGAAACATCTCAATGCTGTTAGGCTGGCCGGTTACTCAGCCGTTTGCTTTTCGCGTGATTCATGAACGCAGCCCTAGCTTCTTGTCTCTAGCTCACCGCCGCCTCCCATGTATAGTCTGTTTCGGAGACTGGAGGTTGGATTTATTTCTTATTTCCAGCTCTCGAAGCCTGTTCACATGATATTCAAGAATGGTATAAGGTTCTGGTTCCGCCAAGCCCTCACGCCACACAGTGGCAGCCTGGTGTATTCTATTGTAGTACGGACACCAGCGCTTCGATCGAGTCGGCACTGTCTCTGGAGTCGGACAAAGATCCCGCCTGAATCTCTTAAGCTGGTTCCGCTGGCTGTTGGTGGAGAGAGCAAACTTTATAAAAGGCCTGCTCCCTCAAACCATTCCCTCCAAGTTCACTGCCCAATCCGTCTTGAACTCCAACACCTAATTCCACATCAATCAGCATGCGCTCACTCTCCCTCCTCGTCTCCACCGTGCTTTTCACTGCATTCGCGTCTGTGTCCGGCATCGCTGTCCAATCCGCCCCCGCCGGTGGCAGTATTCTCGTACCCAAACATGCGGAAGCCAAATGTAAAATCCAAGGCCAGCTGTGTGGATATAATCCTGGCTTCGACGACTGCTGTGAGGGATTGGAATGCGAGATCAGAGTACGTTCTGCGATTGTGTTGCGAATAACAACTGATGCGTCTGACGATGATAGGGCCCTCCGTTTTACCCCGTGAGTCATCTCCAAACTCTTTTTTTAAGTCGCGCGAGTGCACTGACTCGTGGTATCTTATGTAGAACTGCGAATGGCCCCAGGCCTAAATCTTGCTCCCTTCCCATGCGGGCAAGGCGCGATGGTCCAAACATCGACATGAACTTGTACGTCTACCGTCAGTGTAAACCCCGAGCTGTTTCTGACGCAGTGCAGGATCTCGTTTGAAATTGTAATTTGTAGTTATCTGCATGCAGTACTTAGGCACTATATACCGCAGACTGTTACATCTATGAACCAGAATTTGTAGTCCGATTTGACGTCCCTTATTTTGAATCCACCGAACGGTAGGCCTCGAGCGAAATTCATTCTCATTTATAAGTAAAGCTCAAGAAGATGAGGGAGAGAAGGTCAACGGGCTCGAAACATGCAAACTTAACACGGCGTGTCGGATGAGTAATACACTAGTCTAAAGCATTCAGCAAGTCCACCAAACCTGAATCATCACCATTGGAAACCTCACTCTCATCTTTGCCCTCACCTTCTCCATCATCTCCAGCCACTGGTGTCACCTGCACCACTCTCACATCAATCCACACCACCCTTGCCTCGAGCAACTCCTCCAGAGACAGGCCCCATTCAGGAAGTGTGGCGTCGTCACCAAAATCCAGTCCTTGAGTTAATTTCTGCCAGTGGATACAAAGGCGGCATAGATCTTCTTGGTGATGCATAACAAAAAACTGAAGGCTTTCATTGTCTGATGCAAATCAAGTAAATATTAATTCTATAATGTGATCAAGGCCATACCAGTCTCTAATGCCGAATTGACCACTTTCCACTCTTCTGCGAACCAAACATGCATACTGTGACATTCACATTGTAATCAGGCCTTTTCTTCAAGGCACCTATCGTGCTCAAGAACTGCCCTGATCCCCTCATGCACCTCTCAATAGCTAGCCATGGAGGTGAAGTGGCTGAAATCTCATGAAATTCCAGTAGCTAGGGTACATCTGTGGTACAATGTTAAGTTTATGTGAGTCTGTATACTACAAGCATGTGGGTATCAATATTCTACGCATCAGATAGCATCTCAAAATCTACAATATTATCCATAAAATCATCACCAGTCATTGCAGTCTACAACAGTAGCAAGTGAAATGGGGGAGAAGGTAGAACAAGTGTCATGTCTCAAGTGAGAACATTGAGTGCCCCTGGGCCATGCAATGCACTGTTCTTCTCTTCTCATCTGAATCATCACAAACTGCCTGCAGTAGTTTTTGTGCTGTGGGTCAAGAACAATCACAGGCCCTTTCTCTGTGGGATTGTTAGGGTGAATGTATTGTTCAGGGATCAAGTACTCATGGCCTGAGACTAAGACCTTCACAATGCCTGGGTTTCTTTTATCACCCTCTCTCCAGACATCCAATGAGCCCTCCATTCTACTCTCTTCCCACCGCAGATGTTATGTAGTATTGTTAATGATGACCTGGATATGGAGGTCATCAGATCGTGCAGGGGATGTAACATATGGATTTTTAGCTTCAGAAGGAATGTTAGAGACTGAAAGATCTCTAGTGAACAAGTACACACAAAAGGAATCTGCCTGGGGCCCTCTGGGGTTTGATGTGTGCAAGAATAGATCCCAGGCAGGTGTTAATGAGCTGCCAGCAGATGGACCTTGGAGAGGTGTTGACGGAAGAAGTGGCCGGATGGATGGAGGAATGTTAGGCTCCATAAATTGAGGGATTGTCTCTTGGTTTAGGAATGGCATTCGGAGTGGTCATTTTTGTGGGCCCTTCCTAGTTAAAGTACATTCAGCCAAGGATAATAAATGATTGAGATGGACTCACTAGTCACACAAATGAGCAAGCGGAATCACTACCCATGATGCTTTTGTGAATGTCAACTGTGCAGAAATTTCCACTTCAACTTTAGTGGTATTGCTGTCCACCCTCCTTATGATATGCCCTTCAAACATCTTGAATTTTTTGTCATGAATTACTTTTTCTACAGCTAGCAGAATATAGGGAAAAGACAGAAAGTTAGTACGTTTGACCAACATTTGAATGAATGAATATACTCTATGCTCATCACAACTAGCAGCTCAGCATGGAACTTAATGCTGTGTGAAGGAATCACAAACTATGGTGGCATGAATTAGAATAGAAGTATTGTGGCAGATACAATGGATGCCTACCTGCACCTTATTTCTGGGGTCAGCGATCATCTGTCTATGGTTGTGAATTGCTAAAAACTCCTCCTTGATACCAACAACAAAACTTATTCCACCCCAATGTCTTCCATATATGACCTTCACGTAGTCTCCAATCTTGTAAATTGCAAGTGAAATGGGGGAGAAGGTAGAACAAGTGTCATTCCTCAAGCGAGAACAAGTTGATGAGAGAGAAAGGGACTGATCCTTCAACTTGAGCAATGTCAAGAACTACTAACACAACATCAAAGGCCCTAAGCCATGAATAACACCTGTCATTCCTGTGAATTCCCCAGTACAGATGCTGACAGCATTGCTAGGCTGCGATCGCAATGCTGCTAAGTTCTTCACATCTTGTTGACATCATGGATCAGATTGCAACTGCCTAAATGAATCCAGCAAAAAAAAATGGCCAATTTTGGCATCAGTAGGAGTCACAGAATCAAAGTCAAGGGTGTCCTTGAGCACTAATCCATAAAGTATGAGCATTGACCTCTTTGAACACTACACATGTGCCAGGAAGCAGGAGATATGGCCATGTCTCAAACTAGGTCAACACTTCTTCTTCAGGCAGTACTTTACACTCCCCCACCTAATCCAGCTGGAGTCTGGCTGGACTGACCAGACTGACCAGATTCTGGCCAGAGTCTGGTCAAAGTCTAGTCAAAGTCCAGCCAGACACTATTAATCCAGCCGGAGTCTGGCTGGAGTCCAGTCAGAGTCCAGTCAGACTGATCAGAATGCATAAAAGTTCATTCAAAGTCTGGTCAAGGTCTGGTAGAAGTCTGGCTGGACTATATCAATTTTAATGATTTTGCCTTACTCACCTATATTCTGCCAGTCTGGCCGGACTCTGGCTGGACTTATTTTTATTTTGACAACATTTTGAGCCAAAAATAAAGTATTTTGATTTTATTTTTTACAACAAGTACTTAAGTTAGCTTACATACTATCATCAGCCTCATCATTACATCCTGATCATCATCCTCATACATGGTAGCCTGTTTTTCTCTCTTCTGTTTTTTTAACACATGTAAGGTATGATAAAACATCATGCTATGTATAAACCAAAAGATGAACCTTGCCTTTGACAGGCACCAGGATTGAAGAACAGTCATCTGGATCACTATAATTAAAAACATTACCATGTGCATGACCACAAGTATGTGCTGATGGTGTGTTTTGGTGGTGCATGTGAGATACTGCTCACATGCAGTATATGTTCTGTTCTAGAAACAGAATAAATCAAAATAATGATGAAAAAAGTGAAACTTATGGTGTGAGTGTTGTTTGGGGCCCTGCAGCCTCAGCTGCATCCTCAGCAGCCTTCTGGGCCATTTTTTTCCTGAAAAAATGAGCATAAATGCAAAGCAAAAGAACCAGGAGCACTCACCTGCTCTTGGTTCGCTTTTTGGCCACCTTTTTGATACCTTTTCCCTTTTCTCTCTTTACTTCTCCTTCCTCATTGATTTTGGCATTGTCAGGAGGCTGGGTGGACCTCAGTTTCTTCATCGTTGTGTCCTCAACATTGGACAGTGCCTGCTTGTGATTGCTGCACAAGGAGGGCAGCACTGAGGTTCAGATAAGGCTGGAACATATTGTTGACTGGTTTGATTGCAGCATGGTCATTTGTTAGTTGTCGGTGGCAGCAGTGGATGGGTGGCGATAGTTGTGTGGAACGTCATAGTTGATGATATCAACCGTGGGAGCAATGATCAGTGCCAGCTCAGATAGAATAACTGGGCATGACCATAATTTGTATTTATTTATTTTTTATCTACTATAATTATTAGCCCTTGTGGTGCATTGGTTAATTGTACTGCTTTAACAGCCACATTATGGTTAACCTGGGTTTGAAACCTGCAACGTGAGATTTTATTTACATCTTGATCAGCTACTCTGATGATTATCAATATCAAAGATAAAATCAAACTCATCTGATTAATATCCAGCCATTAAGATAAAATTACAATAACAATAAAATTCCTTTGATCAAGATCAATGTGATTGAGATAAAGATAAAAAAGGTAAAGATAAAGAGAATATAAAAAATAAATAAAAGTAAAAATTCATACAAATTCAAAAGAAACTCTAAAAAATCACAAAAAATTCAGGAAGAAATTCAGTCTACCTGGAGTCTGGCTGGGTCCAGCCAAATCCAGTGTCCAAAAGTCTGGGCAATCCAGCTGGACTGATATTGGACTGTAAAAGTCTGGTCAGAGTCTGGTCAGAGTCTGCCCTGACTCATAACTGACTAGACTCATTCATACAAATTCAAAAGAAACTCTAAAAAATAACGAAAAATTCAGGAAGAAATTCAGTCCACCTGGAGTCTGGCTGGGTCCAGCCAGATCTAGTGTCCAAAAGTCCAGGCAATCCAGCTAGACTGATATTGGGCTGTAAAAGTCTGGTCAGAGTCTGGTCAGAGTCTGCCCAGACTCATAACTGACCGGACTCAGCCAAAATCAATAATTTGTGTGGCAAAATGGTCCCTAAAAGTCCGGTCAGAGTCGGACCAGAGTCTGACCAGATCCGGACAGTCCAGCCAGAATCTGGCTGGACCTTGACCAGAATAGGTGGCTTAGTGTAAAGACCTTTCTTCAGGAAGCATGAAGGGAACAAGTATGCTCAATATTTCTCTGACGCCTTTACACAGGCTCAGGACATGTTCAAAGGCATCAGTTTCAACAAAGATGTAGCCTGAGTTGGAATGTAGCCTGACAACTGAGTGAATTGCTGAGTCATCTGAGAGCAATAGCCTGCCTCTCAGGAAGGCAGGAACTTCCTCTCACCCAAGCTATAAAAAAAGAATGTCAAAGATAAATTTAATTGTCACAGATACAAGGTACTGACCTTGACAGGGACACACCAGAGAGATGGAGGACCTATATTCTTCTCCTTCTCCTTCTCCTTACTGCTCCTGACTTCATTGCAAAATCCTCATGAGCTTGTGTTTGAGCACAAGCAAGACATTCGAGCCATGCTACATCGTCCTCATAAGATATGGCCATCCCATGCAATGTCTCAAGGAGATAGGGTTAACCTAGGTCTTTGTCATCTCTTGTTTCCTCATTATTATCATCAAGAAAATCTGCATTTTCAATGCTAAGAAATCTAGACATTGAGAGAGATCCATAGGGATGAACTTTCAAGCTCCTCCTCCTCTACCCCATCGTCCCCTCCTTCATCGCAGATTCTCCAGCCTCAAGGTCCAAGAACATGCACATGTCCTTTGTTGCCTTTGCCTTTACTTACAACATACTTTCATTATAGTCTCAGTACTCACCATTATTCAAGCACGTTTCCATGGAGGTGCAGTACACTCCCTCTCCTCTTTCCATAGTTGTGCAGCATTCTCCCTATTTTCAGCACTGTGCCCAGCTTCTTGCAATGTTTTTTTTTTTTATCTTTCAATATATGACTTTACTACAATTTTGATGCCTAGGTGTTGCGAGGCATCATTATTGTGAACATCTTCATTACTATGAATCATATTGAAGTGTATTAGTTGTAATATACATCTATTACAGGGGTGGTAGTGGTAACAGGAAGAGAGAGAACAAAAAACAAAGTCCAAACACCAATTGTTACATTATGGCCTAGAGAGTTTTATACCTGCTGGCCTGTTATAAGGGCAACCTCTGGGGGCTGTGGAACAGTCACACAGCTGGCAGAGGGAAATCCAAAGTGTATTGAGTATGCATGTATAAATAGAGAGGTAGCTACTCACCTGGCAGAGAGAAATCCAAAGAGAATAAGTCTGAGGATTCCCTATGCCAGAAAGAGCCAAAAACAAACTTGTTTGGTACTGTTTGGATGGTCACATGACTGGTAAGTCACATGACTACCCAAACCTGCACCAAGAGAATAGGAAATAGCAAGGAAGAT
>JABAJU010000314.1:0-11768 GCA_018220975.1 Tephrocybe sp. 9980TJB | reverse complement strand
GAAGAGAGGCTGATAAAACTTATACTAGATAATACAAACTCAAAGCACCTTGAACTTTATAGTATTATGGCTGAGTATGACAATGCAGGATTTCCATTGACATACTGCCTTCTTTCAACCACGACCGTGATAGATCAAGGGAAACGTACGAAGGCTTTGACAGCATGGGCCACATGTGTCCGTGATCAGCTTGGTGTTAAGCCGGTCGTCGCACACGTGGATAAGGATATGGCAGAGATTAGCATGTTACGGCAGGTCTGGAAACCAAAAATCAGTTTGTGTTGGTGGCATCTACGACGAGCGATACGTACGAGGCTGGCAAACAGCAAGCTATCAACTACGCCATATGATCCGAAACGAGCTGCATTCGAATTCACATTCATTGATCCAACCTTCGTTCCACATGTCAAAGTGTGGTTCTTCATAACCTACATGATTGATGGGGTTCGACCTATCTGTACAACCGTCACCACCTGGTGCATGTGCTTATGAAATTGCAAGGAACAGCATGCGATGAAGATGATGAAGATAGTACTAGCGATAGGGAATAGATGAGTGATGTCACACCCAAAGGAATAAGTTTGACCAACAAAGGGTCCCTACAATGCAAGCAGACGCAACGGAGCACTGTCATATCATGCAGTAATATCATGCAGCATACCACTTTTCACATACATGATGACAACGGTCAATACTCAAAGTACTTCAAATCCTCAACAAGGGCATTTTCAACCTTCATGTGAGTAAGTCATTCTGGGCGTTTGTAAGAGCTGAAATTTGGACGTACTAAATCCTTCAAAAGACCGAGAACTAATGGTAGATTTTCTAGGCTAGGGCCCAAGTGAATGAGAAGATAACAACAATCCCGCATTAAACCCTCCCGCCCAACCGCAACCGCAACAATCACGACCTCAATAGGTAGCATTATAACAAGAATTAGCTAAACCTTGATTCGCAAAATGCCTTAGTCTTCCAAGAAGAAAAGAAGTAGATGGGCATCACGAAACATTTGTCAACGTAATCTGAGTCTGCGCGGCCAATCAAGTGGGCACTGTGAATGACGGCCATGACAAGGACGCCGTCTGGCGCCCCGTAACCTCATCTGAGATGGCGTCAGGAAGTATACGACTGCTCGTGGTTGGCGGTAGCTGCTGGATCTCCAAAATGCAGAATGTCGTCTAACTTTGTGGGCTGCGCAATTTTCTTGCCAATGAACTGATAATATCAAAGATCCGATGATTGATGCTGTATTCATCACGTATCACGCATTCTTGATTAGCTACGTCTACCGTACCATGCTAGGAAATTGGCGTCGTCGTACTGATGGACCAGTAGATGGGCGTACCCAAATGAGCTATGGCCGTCGTTGAGTGAATAGTTCCTGATGACCGTGAGGCTTCTCTTCTCCTAGGAACGTGGAACGTTCGAGTAATTTGGAGAATTTTCATTTACTTTCGGATTTGCAGTGGCTGCCTTCTTGAACATACAGCCATTTGTGGGATAAATGTTTTGAGGGTGCGTCATGTTTATCGTCGGTTTGTTCCTTTCTTCTTTTATCCCCCTTTTTTGCTGCTTTTCATCGCTATGGTATAGTCACATTGTCAGTTATTCTTTATCCATAATTTAGTATAACGGAATTCTAGTAATTGTTGTTTTGATAAAGGGATCATATCTGTGCTGATTCAAAGGACTTCGGACTCGCCGCCAATTCTCCGCTCAGCTTAGATGGCAATGTGGCAAGGAAAAACGGTGTCTTGTGATATGCAATTCATCCCTGGGTTCCTTTCCAAATTCAACTCTCGCAGATACCAAACAATATGCATGATGTGAGCCCAGTTTTGGGGCCACGCCGTGCTCGTTGCTCGCCTCGCAAATGGTTATAAAGGACAGGAGAACACTGACATTCATCGTACCCTCTCCTGAGCTCTCCAGCCTATTGTCTGCTTTCATTGTGTTATGCCACAGCACACCTTCGACGCCATCCTGTTCCCGTCTGACGGTGAGTGAATATTCCGAATTCCTGCGCTCATTACCGACATTTACATTTTCCACATAGCAATACCGCCGTACGGTACAGGCACTCGTTTGACACGACGACGAAGGTGACTCACAAGTTGTCCGAAGATTCAGGTGGTGGGCTGGATGGCGGCGGAGCATTGCAAAGTTCTCAAACATGTTGAAGATGCTCATCGGAATATCATGCAAATGCAGTCAAAGGGCCACGGGTTTGCGCATAACTTTGTGGATAGGGATGCAGAATGGGCACGGGAGTGGGAGCAGTCCGACTGGGAGCGATATGGAAGCGAAGGGTACACAAATACGGATCAAGAGGGGATCTCGACACAAACACAGGGAGGAAGACCACTCAAATGCATCTTGGTCTCAGCCCTCCACATCACAATATCAACACTACTCATAGCCGTATCGACCCATGTACGGTCCCATTGAAATTCGTACAAAACTCACTCAATTTGAATGACCACTCGGAGAAAATCTAGATCTGGCGGTTTAGATCTTTAAGATAGTAACCAAATTAGGCGATGACAGATTTATTTTCAAGTCTGCCGTTGGTCTGCCGTCGCCATTGGTCTCCCAGGCACACGTGGAGTTGATGAGATCACGGCCAGGTGGGTAAGTCAACATCTGTGAGTTCCAAGTCGTTTTAGCTGATCAAGTTCTGACTGCATAGATTGTGTCCATAGATGACTGGTCAACGATATCACACCATCCAACAAATCATCCCAGCCATCAAGTTCAGAGGAGACGAGATTTAAAATGTAAGAAGGATCACATCGCCGCATGTCTTATGTCTTATGTCTTATGTCTTATGTTATAATTTATTTTCGCGCGCTATGATCGGCGTGTTCAATCCGACAGCCAGTATTATATAATGTCTTTATGTCTGGACCACTCATGTCAGTCAGATATGATCGTGTGGGCGCGCTTGACAGGTCTCGGTTATCTGCAGCATTAGATGGAAATAAAGTCTTATCGAGATGATCATATGCTGTCTTATGTCTTATCAGCTACTTCGCGCGCTATGATCGGGTGTGTTCCTGAAGATTCAAACGTGGTTCACTTTCACCCAACGCCTCTCGAAGCGGCCAGTAACGCTTTAAAGAATCGGTCAAAGACGCGGTGCTAGTGCAAAAATATTACCTGATCTTAATTCACAATCTGACTGCCTTCGCCATCCAACGCATGACCTCGAAGCTGCTAGTCCGCGTTCTAATGTTAGCTAATGCCAAGACCAGCACGCTTACTCAGAACGGTTACATTGATTTGCACGTCTATGTGCGGTGCACGTTCTCGTAGCACGGCGTTTTTTCCCTCAGTATGGATACGGGCTTTTCCCCCATCAATCATCTCAGAAAAGAATCTCGATTTGTAGAGGTTTCTCTGTGATTTGCACCAGGGCCACCGCCTCTGACGAACAGAACACTATTTATGCGGTTACAAACTCAGAGATGCCAGCCCCAATTCCATGCTTTCAACTTCGACCTAGCTATCTATGGCCATCCTTCCCCTAGGAACTGCTCAAGCTGTCTCTCAAATTACGAGGATATGTCAACGTGAGTCGGGAAACTAGGATGAATGCTTTATGAACCACTTAGATTTTTACAAGTCGTTCCTTCGATTGTTGTTTTGTATGATCATAGTGAGTTAGGGGCCTAGGGCTTTATAATTATCCTTACACATTTGACAGTAATCACTTTCGACATGGAGGTGAGGCCTCTCTTTTATTACACTTCACTCTCCTAAAATTAAGTAACAGGTAGATCTGTTTTGGGTGAGCTTCTATCTTCTTTGTATTGTTCCAGTACGAATCTCAGACTGTTTTGTTTGAGAATAAACCGCATACTTTCGCAAGAAATCTATTTACTTTCGCAAGTGGTGATGTCTGCGTTCGGTTTCGGGGGCTCATGCACGCCTAGAATCGTTATTTCGGCACCATCCTTTTACTGTACGTGACTGGGTCCACCGGGTTTGTTCGGATGAACTGAAAACTGATTCAACTCTTTTTAGCACCTCTGCCATATGTAAGGTATACCGTCGTCCAGGTGCAAACTTAGACTTACCTATCAACAGTGTTCATCATTACACCAACATCAGATGAGGTGATCCTACGAGTGCTTGCTGCGATGTTGACTCACAGACGTCAGTTGTACGTTTTTTGTGCCTTGTGCATTGAGATAGTCATCAACATTCCACCTTAGTTGTCCGTGTCTTATCAAGTTCGCATGTCTTTATGCGCTGACTGTAAACGGAGTCCAGGCAACCGCCTTTTCATTCTACAGGGATGGACCACTGCTATTTTATTATGGTCCGTACAATGTGAGTATTTCAACTCTTTATTTGATCATCTAATGAATGCTTTCCTGACAGCAGCCTCCTCACTTGGAGCGCCAGTGTATGGATCCCAATCTCCTTGATAATCACCAGCATTAAGGCCCTACTGGTGGTGCCCAGCGACTCCCTCTTTCAAACATATCCTCCAGCTGCCCAACGCGCTCTAGTTCAACATCTACAGAATCAGAATGTGGAGGGCCTACGTCTTGTTGTATTCTCCATGCTTTCTGTATAAGCAACCGTTAGTCACTTGTGCACCCTCGCCATGCGTGAAACATAGGTCCTTCAATCGTTTTAGATATCTAAAGATGCGTTTAACGACGTCTTAGTATGCGACAAGTACCAGGGGAACGGTGCTCCTTGGAGATGTCTGTTTCACTAGACCAGAACGGCTTAGAGGCGCTGAACGAGGTAGTAGCGATTTTGATACTTATTTTTTACGCACATCTTTACTACGTATTGAAACAACGTTTCTCACTCCATTCTATTGGATTTCTCTGTGAACCAATGCCCCCGCTTCGGAGTCTAGAGCACCATTCCCCGGAGGAGGATCGAATCCTACAATAGCTGTGAGCTAAGAATTGAGGCGCCAGTTCAGTTCAATTACCGGCGGGGGGATCGTTGAGATTGAGTGCTCATTACTTGGGTTTATCACCCCATGACCACACTCCAATAACCTCCACCGTCTCCTTGATCATCACCTAAATCTTCGCTGCCGCCGTCTCCATCTTCGTCGTCTTCATCTTCACCTTCGTTGTCGCCGCCTCCATCTTCTTTGTCGTCACCTTTTTTATTATCGTGGAGTCTGAAATTCAGATCATCGTACATCTGATTAAAGCGATCGTTCCGCAAAAAATATGCCTTGATGGTGTATTCTTCTCCCTCATGGATGAAATGTAACCAGGTGATCCTTATCTCCTGGCCTTCGAAGATATCTACGGTTCTGATGGTTTTTGTTTTTGTTTTTGTTTTTGTTCCTTTACCAGGGAAGGTCATTCTAGACCTTTCTGTAACGAACTAAGTTCCAAGTTGTGGCGTAAAGACAATGATACTCACCAATAAGTTTCAGATGGCGACCTGTTTCTTTATACCGCATGCCCTTTCGGTTCAGAAACAAATACATAGATCCTTGAGTGGGAGTGAATTTTGCAGTCTTGTCTGGTTCTTTTGTTGAAATCCATGATATGACATTCTTTGGATCCAGTAGATCGCTGGAAAAATAAGCCGTCAGAAATGTTTTTGAAAATATTCGACGTACACGGCTTCCATAGGTAGCGAATGGGAATGGAATGGAATCAAATTATGGAAGCTGACTCGTGATCGAATCGAAGTGCCGATAACCGCCGGGATGTCCCACGCTTCATTCCCAATGGCTTGAAGAAATCCAAGTCTCATACCCCTTCTCTTGTCGGCCTTTGAAGAGGACAATGGACTTCAGTACGGCTCGATCACTCGGCCTCAAGATCGAGCACCGCCTCCAACTACCTTCCAGCCACGTCAGTTATTCCCGCAGTTGCCCTCCATTCCGAACACGATGACATCAATGCTCGCCATCCTGAAAACCTCACGCACCGGTAAACCCTCCACCTGGATCATGATGCTTGAACCACAAGAGCCCACCAGCCCCGACGCCTGATACCTACGAGCCTTCGACGTGGTCCCCTCCTGCACCTCCTCAATTACCACGCACTCCCCAAGCTTCCCTGTGCCAGGTGACTCTCTTCGACATGCGACGGCTCCGCCAACTTACATCCTACTCTTCCCAAGCACCTACACGTGGTTCAACACCCCACCTTGACTACGCAGCCTACGCTCACCCTCGACCCTACGCGTCCTCCAGCCGAACTCTACTCAACTCCATCGCGCCTGAAGATCGGGACATAATTGCCCTCCAAGAACCCTACATCGACAACGTGAGCCGATTCATACTGGACGGTGCGTTACTCCCTGAAGCACTGTCGTAGCGAGGGCAGTCGCCTCGCTCCATCTTACTGATCAAGACCAAGATACTATCTGAAACCTATTCCATCCTCAACGTTCCCTCCAAAGACATCGGGGCGGTTCGTTTACGTGGCGCTCACGGCTCTCTCTCGGTCTACAACGTGTACAACGACACCTTCCTTCGACCTTCGACACGGATATTACACTCCCCTGGCCTACCGACGTACCAGATCTGGTGATCGCTGGACTCGACCTGACAACGTCTTCTCCATACAAGCATCACCACTTGTGGTGTGCGTCCAGGCCATTTGCCCATCATAACTGTGATTGACCTTCCTCTAGTCAAAGGGATCTTGGTTGTCATTGGGGTTTGGCCCGTGGTTGGGTAAGGCGTCAGTTATAGGAGTCGTCGTTTCACAAGGGCTGATGGTTCATACCTCTGTTTGTGCCCTTGGGCGTTTTCGCAGTTTCCCGGGTTCATTGCGTACAAGGGTGTCAGCGGTTCTAGCTTTCTTTTTGCTTTTCTTCGGCTTTTCTTGGGCAATAACCATATTCTCGAAACCCTCGTATTTCAGACCGTCCTTGACGACTTCGTTGGCGCGCTTCCCCAGCTTCGCCTGCACCTCAGCCTACTTTGCAGCCCTTTAAACTAGGACCACGCCTTGTCCCGTGAAAAGGCCTTTGACAGTGCATCTATTAGATTCTAGAGACAAGTTTAACCCAGTCTTTCGTCAGAGAACAACTGTCAAAGGCCTTTTCACGGGACAAGGCATGGTCCTAGTTTAAATGGCTGCAAAGTAGGCTGAGGATGATCTAAATGAAAGAGCTTACCTCAGTGTAGGCTTTGTCAGAGAACAACTGTGGTATCCTGTCTATGTACTCTCTATATATACTATATTGGAAGAGAAAATCTAAGTAGGCTGTGCTGTAAGATAACGAGATTGCGTGAAAATAAATTTGTGCTGCGAACTGAGGGTGAGCATGACATTACTTACTTGATATTAACCACTACTTACCATTACATAGTTACCTTGTTCAATAGGTACAGAATACTATTGGTCTGTCCTGACAACGACTGAGGCCATGTTCAATAGATTATGGGCCCTGGTGCCCCTGTGTAATAAGGAATTGAACTTAACTTGCTCCTTTGCTCTCATTGCTTGCGCTATGTCTTCCATCAAAGCCACTGATGATTTCCTTCGCATTCCCAAGCTTGACATCTCTGGCAGCAACTGGGTAATCTACAAGAATCGTTTTATGTGGTCTATTGATGCTCGCGGCCTCCTCAATCACATTGATGGCACCGCCGCAGAGCCTGCAAACCCCCTTGCCGACCATGACCCTAAAGTCGCTCTTACTTCCGAGAAAACAGCTGCTAGTGTCGAGTATACAAAGGATTTGAAGGTCTGGAGACAAGGCGAAGCTGTGGTTAAGCAGCAGATAGCGAGTACTATTCCAGACTCACTGTTCATGAAGATCCGAGGTCACGCTACAGCCTTGGATATCTGGAAGGCGTTGTCAAATGACTTCCAGAAGAAATCTCACATGGTTTTGATTGATCTGCAGAGGCATCTTCAGGCTGAAAAATGCGCTGAGAAAGGTGACGTTCGAGCTCACTTTGCGAAGCTGCGCACTATGCTAGAGGATCTTGCATCTATGGGACACCCCCCCACTGAGGATGATTTCTACGCTATCATTCTCGGATCTCTTCCCTCATCCTATGACCCGTATATTTCTGCCCTGAGTGCCACGTCTAGCATTCTCGGCGCATCCCTATCCCCTGACGAACTCATGCTTACCACTACTGAGGAGTATGAGCGCCGCGCTTTGAGATCAAAGGTGGGCAAGGAGGAGAATGCTGCATTCCACGCTGGAGGAAAGGGCAGCTCGGGAGGAAGCAGCTTGAAGAAGAATATCGAGTGCTATAATTGTCACAAAAAGGGCCATTATCAGCGTGACTGTTGGGCCCCTGGTGGCGCTAAGGAGGGTCAAGGTCCGAAGGGAAGAGGAAAGGGGAAGGGGAAAGAAAAGGAGAAGGACACGGCCGCAAAGGCTAAGCCCAAGGAGGATGAGGAGCATGAAGCCTCGATGGCAGTTGCTGAGTGCAATGTGCAGGACTTCATTGAGGAAGGCCTGAATGCTACTAGTCCCGAGTTTATGGACATGTTTGCTGGCTTCACTGATGTCGAATCTACTGACAGTGATTCCACAACCGATACTGCATCCATCACCTCCAATTCCATTTTTGACAATGACGACATCACTTTCCAGTCTTCTGCTTCATCTGGCTGGCAGTCGAATGATGACGATGATATGCCTGAACTTGTAATTCCTGACAATTCCGATGACGAGGACGACGGATCTGAGGATACCGCTAGCGACATTGGTAACACTGAAGTCGATGATGCCACAAGTGATACCAGCGAAACGGACACTTGCTTCTGGGAGTAAGGACCTAATGATGGACTTGGACACAACTATTTTGGATGGAAAACAAAAGACTTTTATGTATTCAAAAAGCGTGTCATAGGATACATTTGCGAGAAATGCGCGTTGATTGAACTAAGAACACAGCCACCTTCCTTGACTTCATGCCACGTTCATAGGCCTATGCAAGGCAGCTGGCGCTGACCCTGGAACCGCCGTTCAATCCAGCTTTTCGTGTCACAAACTTTGAAATTTTGCACAATGCCAGAAGGATTTTGAAGGCAATACATGGGTGGTTTGCATTTCGTCTGAAGTTCAAACTTTCTAACGTTCCTTCACAGTAGGTCACGTCTGATACAGCCATTTGTTTTCTTTGCGGTGGTACCATAGGCCTTTTCTACAGGCCTCATTGCTACGTTACACAGTGAATCATCAATTCTAGTACTACGCACGTCCTGAGCACGTCCCACTCGTTCACGAGGACATCTCGAACCACTTGGGCATTGCTTGGGACGTGCTTGGGATGTGCAACGCCCCAGCACGCCCCGATGCATCTTTTGTTCAGTGCCCCTCCAGGCATGCAAAGTAACAATATTGAATTTTATTTAAACGAAGCTGATGAGCTCAGAAATGCGGGTACACACATCGAGCATGAGTTTACAGCTAGCCGCCATCCATTTTGAAGGAATTGAAGTAAGAAAGCACCTGGAGGAAGACCGAGTTGGAAGTGTAGTCGAGAAAGACTGGTAGCAATAGACTTCTGAGCCAACATTAACGAAATGACAGCAGAAGGCAGGACTAAGTAACCCGGAATTAAATGAGCTAACTAACCATCTTTTTGCTGAAAGAGCGATGTACCTTTTGAATTTACAACAGCCATATCCAGGAGATTGCTACTATAGAGATAAGGATATGAAGGGCGAAAGGTTTTCAGTCTACAGGATCTCGGATAATAAATATGTGTTGATAGATGTCTTAACCCAGGACAAGACGATTGAGGTGGAAGACTGGTTAGTGGTCTCTGAGGCGTTCCCTTTAGCACTCCATTATGCCATGATACAAGCTAAAAAAATTTGACATTGACATTAGTGAAGTAAACCGTTGGCAGCGGAGATGACTGACGACTGACCCGTATAGCGATGAGGTAGCCCTAATCCTGAAAAAGGGCTACTCTAGGTTTAGGTCCGAAGGCAGGGGACGACAATTGAACTGGTTTGACGTTCAACGAGTTTTCGGTGACTATGACATCATCGGTTATGATATTCATGATAGACGCCTAGGATTCCGGCTAATGATAGATGCTAAAGTCGTGCATAAGGATGGTTTTAACTTACGTGCATGGTACTTGAAACGGGTACAGAGAGGAGTGCGGAAAATGAGGTTAGAGATCTTCGATGTATGGAAGGACCCATATGGTATCGGCCTGGAGAACTTGACAGAAGATAGGGAAGTCAGTTGCAACTCTGACCACCGGGAATTTGAGCAATTCATTGCGGGCATGCTACAAGAAATCACAGACAAAAGCATCGCTCTGGAAGATGAAAGGGTGAGCGGAGAATGCATAGTCAACGAAGAAAGAGCGAGTCTGGAAAGAAATGCTGCTACATCTAAAGACCCGTCACAACTGATTCCGGAGCTGATAGTGATAGAAGCCAGTTTGAATGGACATAAAGTCAGGGGCCTAGACTCGGCCTTGCTGGGCGATTTCGTATCTACCACTGAGAGAGAAAACTTGGTCTCACCACTGAATGTACAGATGGCCGCCCAAGGGTCTAGGTCTAAGATGAACTATGCCATTTACGCCAAGTTGCAATACCAGGGAATAAATAGCTGAAAGAAGTGTGACATAATGAATCTGTCAGGGTACGATGTAATATTGGGTACCCTCTGGTTATATCAGCACAGAGTAATGGTCGGATTAAACCCTATTAGAGTGGGAATGATGCACCAGTACCAGTAAGAGGTGGCGAAGGAGTCCAAAAACTAGCCTCCTGCACTATGCATATATACGAAGAAAGAATCGATAAAGTTAGGAAAGACTTGATGGAATATGCGAAGCCTATTTGTAAAAAAGCAGCCGAATGCCCTTTGCCACCGCTACGTGCGATAAACCATGAAATTTCCATAATCGACGAAAATAAGGTATACTCGTGGAGGCTGTCACCTTCTCTGAGTCAATGGAGCGAAAAGAGGGATGCATACTTAAAAACAGGACGGTGAAAGATTACATCAGGGAGCTGCCTCCAAGGCTTAGAACTGTGGTTGATTTGAGAGAATGGAATGCAAATACCAAGAAGATGAGTTCTCCGTTGCCGGATATGGAGGGAATTCTGCGTAGGGCGGCAAGAACTAAGTATCGAAGCCTGATTGATAGTCGAGTTGTCCCCAAACACCTACATAGTACCACTGTCAATACCCGTGTATGGCTGCCGTCACTGTACTGTCAGTTGATATGGTACCATTATGGACGGCTTAGTGATTTTGCTTTTGAAATTCTTACTTACTATATGCCAGTTCAAGTCTGGTGCTAAAGGCTCAAGAAAAGGGTCTGTAAGGCTCCAAGCCAAAGCTAGATGTAAGTGAGATGGCATGTAACTAGCATTTTTACAGTTTCTATATGAAGATATTAAGTCACTTCTAAATCCCTGTGGAAGGTCACCTTCACATTTGATTTTTGTGATTTCATCTAATATTTCTAACTCACGAAACTCTTGTCTAAGTGCACCACTTGCTTATTACTGTTGTATCTATAATTAGGGTATCTGCTGCAGAAGCACTTCTTGATAAGGCTGTATAGTAGGCCTGATGTGAATGACAATTTTCAAGATGAACTGGATTAAATGGACGAGTTTTTCCTTGGCTTGCATAGTCAGTTATTGCATAATTAACATGCACATTTACCTGTGACCTTGATATTGTAATAACTTCATCATTTGGTAACTGACATTTTGTAGAAATATTGCTTCTAACTAATGGAACAACATTTTGTGGAAGACCTTCCAAATTGATATTTTTAGGTGGATTTTTCAAGGTAACAAACAGTGTGTCCA
>JABAJU010000313.1:0-11789 GCA_018220975.1 Tephrocybe sp. 9980TJB | reverse complement strand
AGTCATGTGACCATCCAAACAGTACCAAACAAGTTTGTTTTTGGCCCTTTCTGGCATAGGGAATCCTCAGACTTATTCTCTGTATCCACTGGCAGAAATCAACTCAAGGACTGGATTTCAGTGATGATGCCACACTTCCTGAATGAGGCCCATCTCTGGAGGAGTTGCTTGAGGCAAGAGTGGCACAAATTGATGCAAGAGTGGCGCAGGTGACACCAGTGGCTGGAATCTGGTACATTCCCATTCTCATCCAGCAGTTCTGGCCAGCTCAACCCAACAGTGCTCTGCAGCAGCACACCTGGCCATGTTTTTCCAGTCAACCACTTCAAAACTTTCTCGTCAGCCTCAACAAGTTGATCTTTCCCTTGTATTGTGGTCTCTGGCCATTGGCTAATTGGTGAGCTGGCACGGTTGGGTAATAAGGATGCATTGCTGTTTGGTCACCGTTTTTTGGGAGGAGAGACTGAGTCTGGAGATCTGCCTTGTTTATGAACTGCTCTGTCTACAGTTAATAATATAATATAAATAATGTAAATAATAAATATAAGACTGCCATAAAATCAATGATGAAGAAGCTTACCAGCGGCGGATTCTTGATTGGACATAGAGCTTAGAAAGTTTGCATCTACTGCTCACCCTCGCCTGATATATCAAAAGTTCAAACTCAGTCAGAGAATGCAACTTGGCTTGTTTGTCAGAGCACTCATCTATGTCACTACCGCTACCTGGAGAAATAATACGCTTTGTCAAGCGTTTTCTCACCATGGAAATCATATGCTTTGTCAAGCATTTTCCCAAAGGGTATTCAGGTGGCACTGAGAGCTGCTACCTACTCTTCATGCACTACCCTCAAATCAAAACCTCAGTATTTACTCTCCACCTCCACACCTTCTCACTGATTTCACGTGTCATATAGTTTGAACGCCACCTCACCAACCCTCTCATGCACAAGTAGGGGGAACCCTTGAAGTTTGCATTTATTCTTGCATGGTATTTGTTATCCTTCTTGAAAACGGTAACATCCATGTGACAGAAGGATCAAAGATCAGATGAGATTTGGCCCCTGGCTTTACGCTGTTCAATTAAACCTTTCAAAAATTGACATCACAAAGTCTGTGAATTCTTTCTTTCCATGTTTACCATCCAAGATGCTTAATGAAGCATCACTGAGATCTTCACTGATAAAAAAAAAACTGATTCAGCAAAGTCAAATAATATGATAGAATAAGATAAAAGCTCATGGCAGGCAGTCAAGTGGGGTTGGACGCAGGATGTTAGAATAGATCACTGGATCTACGCCAATTGTGTTGATGATAGGAGTGAGCTGACCCCCAATAAAAAACACACGCAGCTCTCCATATTGAGAGTAATCAGGAAGAAAGGTGGTCTGGAACCACTCAGGATGGATGGCATAACCTCCTATGTTCAATCCACCATAGCACTCTTCAATATCCCATGTTGACTGCAAAAGAGTCTGGAGCTTTCTATAGTAGTCATCCTCTTGCTGAGAAGACCAAACACCTCTTCCCACTTCAGAATAGCCTTGCTTGTAGACAACACCTGGTCTAATGTTTCTGAGGGTGCTCAGGTCCACGCGTGAGATCATGGATGAGAGATAGCCAGCCTGAGTGGCAATATCTCCAACATTGTTCAGATAGCTAATCTTGTTGCAGGCGATAAGATCCTCCAGCGGAGAGGGCCCAACTACTTTCTTTTGAGCAAGCTTCATATACTCCTTGAACCAAGTTTTGAAGGTGTACTTATTCCAGCCATAGGCATTTTGGGGCCCTCTGCAACTAGCTAAATGAAAGATACACAGAAGAGAAAAACCATACATACAAAAAGTCATCACTGAAATCTACAGCACCTACGACCATCTCTGCTCCATCAATGAATGGATGAGAAGTACCCTTCCTGAGGCAGTTGAAGAAATCAGGCCATGACATGAGCTGGACGTCAAACTCTTGAGGACGTTGCATGAGTGTGAGGGTGATATATATCTAATGAATGACAGTCATATTCCTTGCACATTTTAGATTGTATGGCTTGACACACCAGGTCATCCACCAGAATGTTAACTGGATCTGGTATGATTCTTGCATAGTAAGGCAATTGATATTGATTAGTGCTATCTTCAGTAGGAAGAACGCAAACACTGTCAGGCATGACCTTGCAAATAGCATCTGCAATGGTGCATGGAACCATGTCTAGGGTGAAGTAGATGCTATTAGAATAGTTGATGTATTGGACATGATGAATGTGCTGAACAAAAAGTATTCAAATTGGCCGATCCTGAGCTTGAATGTGACAGATGGGGGGGAATAGAGGGGCTGACTGTTCATTATTCATGTTCAGGACTGATACTGCAGGTACCATTGCAATGGCAGCCAACCCAGAGCCTCCTTCACCCTTGTTAATATCCATATCACCCTCATTGTCTTCATCTTCATCTTTATTTTCATTATTTTCATCATTCTCAGTGTCCTTGTTTCCACCCAGGTTCCTGACTTTTTCTTCTGGAATTTCTTGAATTCTGAAGCCTTCTTCAGGTACTCCGCAGGAACATCATTCGCATTGGCTGGGGGTGACATGAGGGCAATCGCAAGACCCAACTTCCTCCACTCTGCATTGGTCAGGGGCCTGCAGAGTGTCTGGCCCTTCACGTCCTCATTGTTGAAGTAGATGTGCATGGGGCATGTTGAATCACAGGGAGGATGGGAGTTTCGAGCTGTTGCAAACTGCTTCCACTTGCTATAAGAAGTGTGGCGAACAGGCACAGCGCCGACAGTGATGATTTCACTGTCATACAAGTAGGTTGCATTCACGTAGCTGGTTCTTGAATGAATGGACTGGGCATGTTCACACATGTGCCTGCAGCATTGCCAGTTTTTTCTCATAGCTGTAAAAGATAGAGAGAGATGAAAAGATGATCAAAGATATGATTGAATATCTCATATATGTATACTAGGTACGCACTGTGCCTTTGGCCCGGACACAACTCGTCAGGGGCTGGCGCCCCCAAACACCATGTGTCTATTCTACTCAATCTTAATCATGTCTTTTTCACTTTTGAGGAGGTAGCACACATTCACTTCGCTCATGTATGCACCTCTTTGCAGTGCCTACAATCATCTTATCATGTTTCAATTTTTAACTTTAATTTACAATCAATCACTACAAACTAAATTAGTATATTTTTTATTCTCGTCAAATCATTACACTTACATTCTAAGACCTGTCAGAATTTCTTGATATACTATGTTTCCTGTTCTCCTCATAGTGTTTTCTGCATCTAGAATCACTTTGATCCTGTTTCTAGATGTGCACCGAGAAAGTGCAACATAAAGCTGCCCATGTGAAAATACAGGTGTTTGAAGGTCAAGCCCCAAATGCTTCGGCTATGGTGCCATACTTGGACTAAAATTTGAAAAAAAGGAAAAAATCAAAAAAGAGTTCAGGCCCATAGCTCCTGCACCCTGATACTAATATCTCTTATGCACATATTTTAATACAATTTAAATTGAATTTCCAAAAATATAATATCAAACAATTCTGCATAGATTGAAATACTAATACAAATAAATGAGTATCTACCTGGAAAATTCAAGTTCATCTTTTGCATCACTTAGACATTTGTATCAGTTTTTCTGAGTGCAAGTTTAGTTCAGAAACCAATAATAATATGCTTTTTACTTACAAGAATTTGCACAATTGACGTCTGGTCATTTATACTCTCCTATATACATATACTCTTATATACAAAACACAAATTGTTGCACATTTTATGTGCTCATCACAAAGAATATGTATTCAACTGTTTGAAGTATGAAAGGCTAAGGAATTGGTGGACCTGTTCTTGAGAAAATGGGTGCTCACTTCCTGCTCACTTCACCTGCACCTCCTGCTCACCTCCTGCTCACTTCACCTGCACCCCCTGCTTATCTCAACCTCACCTCCTACTCACCTGACCTGCACCTCCTGCTCACCTTCCACTCACCTCCAGCTCACCTCATGCTCACTTCACCTGCACCTCCTGCTCACCTCAGCCTCACCTCCTACTCACCTGACCTGCACCTACAGCTCATCTCTCACTCACCTCCTACTCACTTCACCTGCTCACTTCACCTGCACCTCCTGCTCATCTCCCACTCACCTTCTGCTCACCTCAGCCTCACCTCCTCCAGCTCACCTCCCACTCACCTCCTGCTCACCTCAGCCTCACCTCCTAGTCACCTGACCTGCACCTCCTGCTCACCTTCCACTCACCTCCAGCTCAGCTCCCACTCACCTCCTGCTCAGCTCCTGCTCACTTCACCTGCACCTCCTGCTCACCTTAGCCTCACCTCTCACTCACCTCCTGCTCACCTCCCACTCACCTCACCTGCACCTTCTGCTCACCTGACCTGTACCTCCTGCTCACCTCAGCCTCACCTCCCACTCACCTCGAGCTCACCTTCCACTCACCTCCTACTCACTTCACCTGCACCTCCTGCCTCCCATTTCTTGAAGGGCAATTGTACATAATAATAAATAACATAAATTCTGGTCTTTTAGCAAGACTTGATCACTGGGTTGAAATATTATTTGGAGATGTTGCATGGTAGCAATCATAGAGGGTTTTCATGTCGAGGTTCGCTCTTTCCAATGCCGCTCTTGCCTCTTCTCTTGCTCTCTCTATCCTTTTTTTACAAAATTCATCTGCAGTCTCTACATCATTTGTCTCCTTCTTTACTTCAGTGCCTTTTCGAGGATGACAGCCTCAGTTTATGTAAAAAGGAGTGTGTTGAGTGCTTGAGTTGATTTGATCATTGTAGCTGAACTTGGCAAGTGACAACCATTTGGCCCAGTCATCTTGGTGACAAAGATTTGTAGATATTGCTCAATTTCCTGATTGAGCCATCATTCGGTTTGGCCATCAGTCTGTGGGTGGAATGTCATTGAGACATTTGTTTTTATGCCAAGTAACTGGTTGAGGGCTGTCATGAATCTCAAAACAAAAACACTTCCTCAATTGCTAATGATGGACTCTGGTAGGCCAAAACCCTTCTATATCCTATCTTGGAAAAATTGTGCTATGCCTTCTGAGGTAACAGTAACAAAGATAGGTGCTAGATGCACTATTTTGGTCATTCAATCTACAATGACCAGGATGGCAAGTCCTCTGAAGCCTAACTTCTCATAGAGAGGGTTCATCCTAAGACCCTTTCCTGAGAGGCTGCCTGAAGTGCCAAATCTAATCCCAGAGTACTCATGGCAGAAGATATCTGTCAATCATCTTACAACTGATTTGCCACTGAGCGTAAGATACAATGCCGCCAGGGCGCCGCCAGAGTATACTGGAAGCGCCCATACATACATGGACACGCCCATTCCATTTTGGACATGCCCAACAAACAATCATCTGAAAATACATTCTAAATAAATTGATGATATATTGTATTGACTGTCAATACAATGATCAATAATGTGGACTAATATAATAGTTTGTATTGATTGTTAATATAATGATCAATAACTGGGCTAAGAAGTTAATATAATAATATAATGATCAATAACTGAACTAATAATGGTTTGTATTGATTGTCAATAATGATCAATAACTTGGACTAATGATAGTTTGTATTGATTGTTAATATAATGATCAATAACTGAGCTAATGATTATCTGTATTGATTGTCTATAAATAATGATCAATAACTCGGACTAATGATAGTTTGTGTTGATTGTTAATATAATGATTAATAACAATATAATGATCAATAACTCAGACTAATAATGATTTGTATTGATTGTTAATAATAAATAAAATGATCAATAACTTGGACTAATGATAGTTTGTATTGATTGTCAATAAAATCAGTACTTTACACTGAGCCACCTAATCCAGTCGGAGTCCAGTTAAAGTCTGGCTGGACTGGTCAAATCCGGCCGGAGTCCAGTCAGAGTCCAGTTAGAGTCCGGCCTAGTGTTGCCGCGGCTGAGCCAGCCATTGTTTGGCGCCAATGGTTGATCTGCATGACAGCTGAACATCGGCTTGATTATTGAAACCCAGTTTGCTGCTTCGGCACAGGGAATAAAGCCACGTGGTTCATGTCACGAGCTGGAGCCAGCTGGAGTTGTGCTTGAGCAGGCAGCTTAAGCACTTGCACAACATGCTGAACAATGTACGGTAATAAAGTAAAAAGATTTAAATAGGTCAAAGATACATAACAAACATATATATCGCTGCCAGCTATGACTCACTACTTGCTGCAGCATCATTTACATCCTTTACGAGTACAAAGTCAGAAAATAAGTAAATCCTTTGAAATAAAATTGAAAATATATCTCGCTCTGTCGCCTCCGACTGAGGCTTTGAGCAATCATGGGCAGTCTGAAAGCCAATCTACCAAGCTTAAGCCTTTAAATTGCATCCAAAAGGTGGCCCTCATGGCCAGAAACAGTTGTTTTGGATGAGGACAATGTAGAAGCACCAAATATGTGATGTCGTGCACCCTTTTCCCAATCAAAAACTGTAAGATGTGGGTCACCCTTGTCCAAAAGGCATTGATGCAGGAGCGATTGTAGATATGCATAATGGGGTCTTGAATGGAAGGATAGTCGTCGAGCATAATCAAGGAAAGTTTGGAAGGCACTAGGCAGGTTGGCACACAATTCGCGCAGTGTCATGCTTGTCTTAATTTGCAGTATATGTGATGCCCTTCCTTGCTTGCTGGATGATTCCAGCCCTTGCCAGGGCAGAGAGCTGTGAAGAAAGTAAATGAGGACATACACGAGAGATTCACGAGAGATTCAAGATCATCACAGCAGGATGGTTTGATACAGAGATGACTGTTGATGGACAAGTAGCGAAGGGTCCCTTTGACTTTGCAATGATAGGAAGGGTTGGCAGTGAGGAACAATTGATATTGTCTTGCGAGCCCCAAATCTATGATGTGTACAAGAGAGTTTCCCTGACTATCATGAATTTGGCTTATGAGGAGGTTATCAGGTTTAATGTCATAGTGAATGATGTTGTGGTCATGGATATGTTCGAGATGAGTGAGCTGGAAGGGATTCAATAAAATACTGGGCACTAGTATAAATAGATAGATGAAGCAGTACATACAAGTTGAATCCCAAGCATAAGAACCGTGTTTAAAGTGAAGGAACAGTAAGAGGCTTGAAAGATATCTGTGACGGAGGGCCCCAGCAGGTTCATGATCAAGACGCGATAGCCTCGCTTGGAACCAAACCACAGCATCTTGGGAATGCCCTCAACATCATGAAGCACTTTGTATACATCTTGTTCATGTCATAGGCTTGATTCTTTGGTATCGATGGGCTCAAGTTTCACTGCCACCTCATCACCTGTTATGACATTGACAGCAAAATATACATCACCTGTGGGACGTAAATAGTTGTTTAAATGACTGAGTCAAGTACAAACCAAAGGACCCAGATCCAATCTTGCATTTGAACCGATATTTCCTGCACACACGGACAAGAGGAAGCTCTGTCATAAAGAATTGAATTGGCTATTCACCATTGTTGCACATGAGCTTAAAGTAAAGAACCAAAGTAAGGATACATACGCTTGCATTAGTTATAGGCAAGAAACCAGAGCAGGGACAGAAGTGTTGGTCATTGAAGAGTCAACGTGTTCAAGGCTTGAACAATGAACCATCAAATTTCTCTTATCATGTGACACAATTTCCATGCAGGATGTAAGATACATTCTTAGTGCAATAGTAATAACAAGAATATATATATCATTAAGCCCACAAACTGACAATAATGACTAAAGGTATCATAGCTTGCTCCTCCCTCTTCCTCTTGCACTCCTCGCTCCTCACCAGATTCCCATTCCTATTCTAAGCAAGCACGTGAGTTCGAGAGGACAAGTTCAAGTATGAAAAGGTTTTGTGCGCAGTGAAGCAGTGACCATGTGCCACCATGTAGGCGAGGAAAGATAGGTGGCATGGATGGGGAATAGGGCTGCACATCGTGACCGTATACGGCTACTGTAACCGTACCATCGGCCATCTGAGGGCAACCCATATGGTATGATTACAGATGGCTTAGTGCCGTATGAGCATCATCAACAGCGACTCACTGGCTCCTACTGTCTGCGATTCAGCCCATACATCATGCCCATGGACCCCCACATGAAGAGAGTGGTGCTGTAGCCGTAGACAATGGTATATGGCCGTAATGATACCGTACTGTACTGTCAGAGGCTTCAAACTCATCAGTTACAGCTGTAATTACACGGCTGTAACCGTAAACGGATGGTGTGCATCCCTAGTGAGAAAAATGGTGACTTTGCGTTTCGTATTCTAGGGGGCACCATTGACGAAGGGCTCACCTTGAGGCTAGAAGTGATGGCAAAGAGAGTGGAGAGAGAATGGGAGATCTTGATGGAGTTCAGGAGGCTGTCGGGACTCAATGGTGTCAATGCATCGAGGGTCACTGTAACGCCATCCAGAAAACGCTGGTTGTCTGCCTTGAACTTGCAGATGTCAGCACAAATAGGATCCAGGTGCACTTGCTTGTCATTCTGACTTCGCATTTTAATGCAGAAAGATCTTTATTGAATTCCACTAGAATAAGTTATCAGAGCTTGTTCAGCGTGCATAGTTAGTCCTTGGCATCTCCTGGGACACATACAAGTCAATAAGAATTACGATTCAAGATGTATCGCATGCACTAACTGCGTCTTGCATGCCTGAAGTCCAGAGAGTAAGGTTGTCACAGAGGCGTTGTATAATGAGGGTCGAATCCTTGTAGCTCTCTTCCGATAGAGTGTCGAGTTCAGCAATAGCATCATCGAAAGCTTGCTTGGCCAGATGGCAAGCACGGTTGGGACTGTTCAGGATCTCGTAGTAGAACACAGAGAAGTTAAGGGCAAGACCAAGGTGAATGAGGTGTGTAGGAGGGAACTCGGTAACAGTAACATCAGAAGCAGCCTTGTAGGCTACAAGAGACTTGTTGGCACTCTCCTTGCGCTGGTCGCCAGTCACGAACTCGGCAAGGTAGCAGTGGTAGTCACTCATCTTAATGATTAATAAGATCATGACGTGGCCAGGTTTGAAAGGAAAACTCACATCTTGTGGTAGAAGACCTTGGACTCGCCAGAGGCAGCAGAGGGGATGAGGTGCTTGTCGAGGACATTGAGAATATCTTCGCAGATCTTGGCAAGATTGCTCTCAATCTTTTCCCTGTAGCTCTGACCATTTTGAAGCTCAGTTGTTTGCATGAATGGTGTCAACTTTGACAGCGGTTTGATAGTTGGAGTCGAGAGGAGAGGGATTTCGGTTGAGTGTTCTCAGTGTTGCTGGAGATGTTGGACTGGGCGACAAAGACTGAAGAACTAGCACCCTTGAAGAACAACTTGGTACCCTCCTTGGTGAAAATGTGAGAGCCAGCATCAAACATGGACTTGTAGTTAACATCGAAGTCAGAACTCATTATCATACAAATGACTAACAGATTGGGTGAGAGAAAATAAAAAGATAATCAAAAGAAATAGCACACCAAATAGTATCCATAGAGTAGGGAGCAAAACCAGCCACCAATAGTAGCCTCCCAACCAAGAAGGAATACTGAGCAAATCTAGTGAAATGAAAACATGAAATAGAAGATGGCAGTTAAGTTGATGAGTTTGTTGGCACACATAATGCATGACGCTCCACCCCACCTGCATCAAATATGATAGAAATGTTCAATGAAGGTGCAAGCGAGTGCAACAAGACACATGTACAGTTGTATTTCACATAGTATTTTGAATATCAAGTACAAATTCAGTCATCTCCCAAAGCTTTCTGGATATCATCCATAACATTCTTGCGATCATTACCATTCACCCGCATCAACTCTGCCAGCAAATCTCGACCAACAAAGTCATTAATCAGCTCCTGTTCTGTGGAAAGAGCACCTGCTATAAAGTCCAGCCCGTCTTTATGTTCATGTTTGATGTGATACTTTGAGATTTGAAGTACCTCCATCAAAAGTGGACTGAGTCAGTTTTGGCAGATGGTATAAGTCTCACCGCTGGATGAAAACACTCACTCAGCTGGTACAGATGATGCCTGAATGGGGAGATAATCCATGGCCATCCTGAAAATGGTCAGAAAGTGGACTTTGTTACTCTGAGGATAATTACGATGAGTGCTGCTAGAGACCGGAATAGAAGATATGACTTGCCAGCCAGTATTTCAATATGTCAACCTCTAGCCTCTCCATTGGTTCAGATAGCCATTTGCGAAATTCCTTCTCTACCTTTAGATCTTCATCATCAGGGTCTTCATCATCTTCATCGTCGGAGTCCTCAATCGCATAACGGTGGAGATTGTTAACCCAACCAATGGGGCCTAATTGCATAGAGGGCCGGGTAGACTGAGTATATTGGGTCTGCGGAGATAAGAGATGGGCAGCACGGTATTCAGTCATCAGAACAAGATATTATGGATGAGATTGATTGAAGAAGATCAAGTAGATGACTTACAATTCTCTTTATGATTACATGAGCTTCCTCACGATAGCTTGGCTCCCAATATTTGTCAATTTGTCAAAGACAAATTCCAGGATGAATAACTTGAAGTCATATCAGCTATAGCAAGGTTCAAGTATCGGACACTACTTACACATGGAAATGATGTATACTTCTGTATCATCCATTTTTCGGTAGTATTTGGTTGCATAGTCCAGCCCAACCTGAATTATCAGCTTGAGATGAGGATGGTCCTTAGCAAGCTATTCTCATTGAGTCATCATAGTTTCAAATGATGGTATTGTGCCTGCAAGAATGGGGACTTTGTCTTTAGCCATGATGTGCTGGATATCATGAGGGAACTACAGATAAAGATATCTTTCGGGCCTCGACCCCTGGTTACGATGACTTCCAATGGAGAAGGAGCAACTATGAGAGAGACAATATGTAAATAAACATGAAAAACTATGTGGAGAATATACTTATAGGCATAAAGGGTTACTTGTGTCTCCTCCATCACAGAATGAACGATACCAGCATGCTGAGAAGCTTGTACAGTGGCAGCAGGTGTGTCAGGAGATGCAGCGTCAGCAGTTGATTGAACAATCGGCTCGGACCGAGGATCAGGATTATTGCGGCGGCGTCTTGGAGCCATTGAAACGTGGTCAAAATGAGAGAGACTGAAGAAAATCAACAGTCGCATATGAAGTCTTATAGTTTTTGGCTTTTCCCAAACTAAGAGAACAGAGGGTCTTCTTTACTCAGCAATAATAAGAGGAAATTCATAAGAGGAAATTCATAAGAGGAATTATGGCAATGTTGCTATTGTAGGATCACAATTGATTATAGTGTCGATATTTCCATGTCCAAAGAACATATGATTACTGCTTACTGCAGCACGTGGAAAGGAGCCTGGAGTACTGGTCCAGCTGGATGACCAAAAAAAGTCCGGAAATTGTTTAAAAGCAATGAATGATGCTGTGACCTGGCATGAATGCTCGGATGTTGATGTTGATTCTGCAGAATCAATACATTGATAGATAGTGGAAAAATGAACATGAGGACTTATGATCACGCTGCTCGTCATTAAAGAAGAATGAAGCTAGTGTTTCACAGAGCTGTCTATGCGACAGGTAAACAATCCATGAATGGACATTGGGCACCAACAAAATGTTGTTTCTAATAATAGTCACGTTCCTTCTGCTGATTGAAAATGGTTCCCATCTTTTTCTTGATGAGCGAGATACGTTCTGAAGGTCGAATGGCAATCTTGACAACATGAAGAGCTGCTCCTGGCTCTGTCCAAAGTTTTGCGGGA
>JABAJU010000312.1:0-11856 GCA_018220975.1 Tephrocybe sp. 9980TJB | reverse complement strand
TGGCCATGTTTCTCACATTGCAATAGCAATCGTTTTTGTTGTTACTGACGCTATCACCATCCTACGGAGGACTCTCTTTCCCGTTAATAATTTGAATTCGGACAGTTCATCTCGACACTCTGACTACAGTGGACGATACCTTCGACATCAGATCCACATTCCTCGACTCTACCAACGACCTTGATTCCGGCAGGATCCCCCCTCTGCCCAAAGAATAAGTGATGACACGGTTGTTGCTTTTTGTGTTATCCCTTTAAAAAAACGTACGTTATTACCCTCTGAGCCTTCAAACTTTCTACATTTTATATATTTGTATGTAGCAGCAGGGTACAACGCTCCGAAATAAACTTCATCATTACTATGTAATACTCGCCGAGTGCTGCTGGGAGGTCACTGAGAAGGGAAAGCTGGGAAACAATGAACAAACTAGATGATGTCTGCTTAAAGGTTAATAGATGGTTATTGAATTGGTGGGTTCAGCTACAGTTGTAGTATACCATGTACTACCTACATGAATAGGAAAATCAGAAAGGTAGTGCACCTAAGGATGCATGAGACAAGTCTGATGTGTTGGATACATGATATGCGAGGACACATAGAAAGGGAACCACTGGGATTGTGGGAACCCCAAGGGTAACGAGATGTTCGTGCGATCTCCAATGACAAATATATAAGTAAGGGAGAAGGAAATGGACGGCAGCTTCATTCGGGTCTCGAAGTGCTTGATGATATTCACGTTCAGCTCGCGCAAGAGACGCCTCAGCCTTTGAGCAAAGGATTCAACGTGATCATCATTGCAAAGGCAGGTATAGTGATTACCATCGAGATAATGTCCATTTGCAGAAAACCCTTGGTTATCCTACCTTTGTGTGATTTTAGCACGTGGTTGAGTTTTCGGACCCTCGTGCATTGTTCACTCATTCTGCCATGCATTCATGGTGAGGAGATCTGCATTGACGATGAGGTCTTTACCAAAAATGGTTTAGTCAGCATCTACTAATCCGACCTGCCTGGATCGAACAGGCGGCATCAAGATATTGCATCCATTACAGTCTTGCGCTCTACCAACTGAGCTAAGGTCGGTTATTGGCTTTACGTCAAAAAAATAAATATAGCAAAACTAAATAGAGAGCATGAACAAAAAAAATCGTAAAATCTACTGGCTACAAGAGTTCCGGCAGGGGAAGAAGGAAACATTCGCCAAGGCGAGACACGGTTGTGAAACCCGGGATTTTATGCCACCCTATGTCAACCTCAAGCAACTCCATCAAGCTGAATATTGCTATCATAAGTGTAGGAGGTCGACTCGGAAATGAAACGGCCAGGCCAAAACGGAGTAAAGATAGAAATAGCAACGAGCAAAGGCAATGTATCCAGCCCATAAAAGTACCCCTCAGTCGTCGCAAGATATCCGTGATATCCTTCTGAAAGCTCGATAACACGATAGAACGAGCGAACCTGAAAGGAACCAAAAAGCAAAAGCGAAAGCAACTCGTGCATGAATGGCATGATACACAAGTACATGTACAACATCACACGCACCAAGATCCCGAAACAACTGATACAGAGCGCAAAAGCTAGGGCGCGCCAGTCTTCGTACCATATTGCGCGTTGATCCTGGTTCCAGATGCGCGGTTCCTTCATGCGCACACGGTATAAGAACGTCGCATATACGACGATGAAGGCAGAGAATGAGACAAGTTGCAAGATCAGGCCGATGAGGAAGATCTTTTGAGTATGCATAGTCAGAGCTTTGCAAGGAATACTAATAATGAACGACTCGGAGTCGAGAGATACGTACCCGTGAGCCCAGAACCGCCGATGTAGCAATTGCAGAGAGTCCACCACCAGAAGCCTAATGAGTAATTTGAGCTAGAGACAGTATGCGAGCAAGGCGCCGGGGCCACACCTGAACGAAAAAAGTCACAACGTCAGAAATCACAAAATATTTCGTGATCTTCTGCGCAGGAACAAGCAGATGCTTTTCGGCTTCCAGATGTCTCGCAAGCCGTCCAAGGAGAACGTAATCCGCTGCAATGAACGCACATGGCTTAAATCACATTTGTTAGTGATAACAATTCAAAGGCACTTTGGGCCGGGGGACTAGTGGAAGAACATACTGAGAGTATAATGAACATATTCTCGATGGCAAAGATGGCGATGGAATCCGGGTTGGCGCGGACGACGAAGCGCAGGACGAAACCGACTGCGAAACCTTTTTTCATACCAAGTCTTAGCTTATTAGAATTGAAACAAGGCAAGATTGCACTTACAATATTCACCAATTACGAGAGATAACATCCATCTGGGACCCCATTTGTGCATGCAGAACGTTTGCGAGAACGCCACAAACAAAATTAATACTGCATATATCCGAAAATCCAGTCAGAATGATCGAACTTGAAAGTGAAAGTGATGCACAAAGTTAATCAAACATACCAAGGGCGATCACAGTCAGGACGATAGAGGGAGTGTAGCCCATAGGATTAAAATCGGCACGACGAAGGAGCTCATAGCTAGCATGCATAGGGTTTACAGCGGTCGCTCCAGATCCAGTTATGTCCGAGATGCTAATGGCACTAGGCATTATGCGAAGGAAGTGACCAAGTCCTCACAGGACCTTTGAGCGACGTAGGATTCATATGAAGGCCAGAACCTCTTTATAGTCACTCACACTGCGCATTTCTAGCTAGCCAGGAACAAAAAAAAAAACGGAAAGTTTTGGGTGGATGTGCCAATCAAATGAGCTGCGCCGCACTGTTCGATTACCTGTCCATCATAACATATAGCCAACCCCGCAGCAATTTTGAGTAGAAAACATGCGGCGTTGATTGTCGGGTGCCAGATTAGGAAGCTGTGCGTGATACACGCAGCAAATCGTTTGGACATCCACAAGGCATTCTCCTCTTGCCTTCGTCACCGGCTACCTTTTGCTTAGAAATTCAATGGTGCAACCATCTCGTCCTCATTCAGGTTGTGATCGATTGATCGCCGAATCGGAGTTTCAACAACCCAACTATCCGTTAACCTCATAGTTTATCCATTTTTATTCATTTCTACACAGGAGTCGCATTTGATTGCCACCTAATCATTGAACTTCTCTAAAAGCCCTTCAATTACGGTGCACGGGCTCTGTCACGTTTGTGCCAATGATGCTCGTTAACCCGTTTTATACTAGTAGAATCCAAGAGCGTTGTATGAGGCAGTCGAGCAAGTGTGTTTACTTCCAAGTTAGTTAGTTTCTGTACACAGTGCCCTGCGCGGGCCGTCTGCGGACCGCATCATCGAACGGTGAGTTCACCCTTATTTTTCAACTTTAACACCGACGAGGGCATATTAACTATTACATAGGAGGCGCGCCAAGCTACGCTAGTAGGTTACCCCGCACCATGTGGTCCAGTCAGCTGCTTCCAAATTTCACTGCCACCGCCGTGTTAGTATTTCTCCGCAATTATGGTTACTGAATTTTCTTGGCCATCACCCGCCGTCACCCAATGATCTTTGAAAATGTACTTACTTCGAGACAGGCCCATCTCCTTTCCGGGCCGCTCCATAGGCGTCAGTGTGTTTAAAAGTTGGGAGGACTTGAGCAGCGGGGTGAACGCGCGTTTTGCTATCTCTCTGCTGCCATGATTCCAAGCAATACGCATCTGGTTACCTTGTCTGTTCTTTTCTCCGCCGTATTGCCTAGCGTGTACACTGCTAGCATTTCTCATGGCAATGGCCATAACGACAAGGATGACAGGCCAGGCTTTGGTTGGCCGCACAATCACCATGAAAGGCCCCATATGAAGACATGCATTGTCAAACATAATAAGGACGGAAAGGACGACTCGAACAACATACTTGCCGCGTTCAAGGAGTGCCAAAAGGACTCAGTTATTGAGTTTCAGGAGGTAGAATATAATGCTTTTACGCCGATTACGCTAGGCGGACTCGGTATGTTGTTTCTATCCTACGCTACCCAGAACCAAGTGTAGCTGACTACATGTAGACAACGTTCTTGTGCGCCTTAATGGCAATCTTAATCTTCCTCAGAATATGACCGTTGTCCAACAAGCCATTAATGTTACGAAGAACCAGCCCAGTGTACGTGCTACATTAAGAACTCTGAAATGAAGTTGCTAACCGTGACATGTATGCGCAATTTAGACCTACGCGACACCCTGGTTCTACATTGATGGAACTGACGTTAGTATCATTGGGTCTGACGACTTCAATTGGGGACGCTTCAACGGCTATGGCCAACAATGGTGGAATATTCACAACCAAGTCAGTTTGATTTTCCCTCGCCAGCTAGACTTCTTATGCTTTGTCTCTAGGTCCTTCGCCCTCAACTTGCAACGTTCAACGTCACCAATGGCCATTTGAAGAATCTGAAAGTCATCAAACCTATTGCGTGGGGTTGGAATCTGCCAGGAAAGAATATACACGTTGAACATCACTTTGTCGACGCTGCACCTTCCAACGGAACACGAGATCAGACGATTGTGAGTCCTTTACGCTTGACTCATCTATTCTTTACTATGCTAAAGTGGCTTGAACTATTGTTAGAGCTTCCCATTCAACACGTAAGATCGACATTTCTACCTCTGCCGTTCAATTTCAGACCCTTGACTCTAGGGATGGCTTCAATCTCTCCGGCCAAAACATCACTGTTGACGGGTTGGTCTTGGTTTTCAGAGTATATGCACTCTAGCGGCTGCTGAAATTGGCACCTTGCAGGTACTATGGCCACAATGGTGACGACTGTATTTCAGTAATCAACGGCGGCAAAGATATTGTCGCAAAGAATGGCTACTGCGGATTCTCTTCACATGGCCTCTCCATCGGCTCACTTGGCTCGAAGGGCGCGTACCAGACTGTCCAGAACGTGCTGTTCAAAAATTGGACTATGGATGGTGCCGTTTATGGAGCACGAGTGCGTCCTTTCCTTTTACTACATTATCTAACCAACGACCAATCCTGATGATATCTACAGTTCAAAAGCTGGACTGGAGGCAATGGATTCGCAGACAATGTCACCTGGGAGGATATTACTCTAGTTGGCGTGTCCACTGGCATATTGGTCACTCAAAAGTATGTTCCACCCAGCTTTGAGACTGACAACTCTCATTGACGTCCATGATGCTAGTTATTATGATCAAGAAGCACCCCGGCCTTCGAACCCCAATAATTCTACCACTCACGTGTCGAACTTCCACTACAAGAACTTCAAGGGAACACTGGGCACGAACTGGAGTAAGTGAACAGGTCCTTGCCAGTGTGCTGCGAGCATTTTCTTACACATGCATTCGTATTAGCTGACGGAACATGTATCACCAACCCCTGCTGGAACTATGTCACCGGCCTCAACGAACCTAAAGCTATCGTCTTTGACTTATATCCTGATACTGGTACGTCATACTTAGATTTGCCATTGCTATGGAAAGTAAATGAGTCTTTCAATAGCTATTAACATCACCATTTCCGGTGTTGACATTCGCACGCATAACAATACAAACCCGAACGTGTTATGTGATCCAACCACGCTTGCGCCAGGAGAACAGGCAACACTCGGCTTCCAGTGCACCAATGGCCCACTCAAGGTGACTTCCTCTTAATGATACCGCGTAGCTACCTTTCTTGGTCGATGAAGATTCGGCTTATTTTAGAGAGCGAACTTTACGAATACAAAGAGCCTTTGATTTTGAATGCTATTCAGACGGCCAACACAGCGTCGACGTTCTTAAATTTGAGAATATGCACGATTGCCTGGCGGAGGAAAGACAGCGCAAATGACACTTTAACCAACAACCGCATCCAAATTCACCAGAAAATAAATAGAGTGACAGAATATAGAGTGACAGAATTACAAGAACCCCCCCCCATTCATGCAGTATTACAAATCGATTGAGAAACTCGTCACCTGCGGCAAATATGCACCTGCAGCGAGATCCAAAATATACACATCATCAAAGCTGAAACCCCCATCGAAGCCACCAAAGAGGAATAGACGACTATCTGCAAGAATTGACGCGTGATAACCACGGCCGCTTGGAGGGTTACCGTACGCGATTCGTGGTTCATAGGTAAGTGATACTGGAATTGGGTCAGCCGATGAGACGAGACACGGTGGATGTATAAATAGGTACCTAGGTTGAAAGGGAGGACCTCGGAACAGTATTCCTCGCCGTTGAAACCTCCGGTTATGAGAAGGAACGACCCGACCTGCGTCGCACTGTGTGCTATTCGTTTGTACTTGTTCGTCAAGAGTGTAACCTGGCTCCAGTGACGTTCGACTGGAGTGCCCATCAGCTCGTCAAATTAGTTTCAAGGAAATGGCCATACCAAGATCAAGGCACCACACGTCGGTAAAGAAATCTTTACCATCGCTGCCACCAACCACAACCATCAAATTCCTCACCAAATTAGCAGTATGGTACCCCCTGTTCTTCGGTGTCCTACCAGACGTCTGTACCTGCTCCCACTTCATCTTGGTAATTGACGATACGTCCAATGTCCATACGTCGTTGAGGGCATGCAGCCCCGTGCCCCCACCGAAGATCCAGATTTTCTGATTGTGCAACACGGCGGTATGTGCGCGTCGCGGTGGTGGAGCTGGACCGACGATTACAGGGGTAGACCAGTGTCGTGTGGTGGTGTCAAAAACATACACATCGTTGAAATATTTCATGCCAAAGCCACCACCGATTACGACGAGCTTGCGGTCGATTAGAGTTGTGGTGTGAGCGCGGAACGGTGGAGGGATTGTGCCCGTTGATTCTCGTATGGTCCATTGCATAGTTTCTATAGAATTATGAATCCTAGTGAGCTTGAATTGATTTGTAGAATATACGCACCAATGTCAAAGCAATACATGTCCTTCATATCCTTGTTGGCATCTTTGTCGTCAATTCCACCTACTAGCCACGCAATGTTGTCCACCAAAGTCATTGTGTGAGCCCGCATCCCCCGTTGAGGCACAGCGCCGTACACTGGTGCCCTACTCCAGTGCATCGCCGTGCTTGGAACAGACTCTGCATTCTTGTCGTGCGGTAGTGTCGGAATGGTCTTGATCTTTGGACCAGAGAACGCCGGTGTAGGCTTTCTGCTCTTCGAGGCCGTCGACGTTGTGGTCAAAGTAGATGACGAGGACACCCTCTTTGGATTTGGATTTGGTGATACTGATACAGTACCTTCGCTGGATGATCGACCCAGAGTCCTGATACTTGGAGTGCGCGACTTTGAGGGTGGGCGACTGGTAGAAGGGGCAGACATTGTTGGTTGTCCAGGGGCAGCTGCAGAAAGTGACTCCGATCTCGGGCTCAATGCGTTCGGCGTCAACATCCCCTCCTCAGGAACGTCGCTCAGGCTGCGCGTAAGGTTGCTCATCGTCGTGTACGTTTAAGAGTTGGCAAGCACATAAACCGCGTCGTTACTGTGTTCCACGTGGTGGCATTGATGAAATTAGAGTTCTTTTATCAAATTACACACGCGTCGCACAGATAGCTTCATAAGAATCTATGTACCATATTTACCCTATTCAGCTGCCGATAGAATGCTATTGTCAACACTAGGTACTTCATTACACTTTCGCTCAGCCATGGCTCATGACTCTTCATCTGGCTGGGAAGAGCATGAGAGACAATGTCTGGCGTTATTTCATTGCAACCTTGCCCGTACCCTTGCGCGACGATGCACAATGGGTGGCAATTACTCATCGCCCTCACAATCTTCCAGTGCTCAGCCTTGCCCGTTCCAAACCTGTCATCCTTGGATTGGATCTTGAACATGTTGTAGATGTCATTCAATTATCGGCAATTGCACCCATTATACGGAATATCTCCAAGTCCCACTCAGTTGTCTCATCCTCGTCGTTATCATAGGTTACCTGCAGGATTCGCAGGTAAAGAACATTAATATCAATATTACCTTGTCCGGTAGCTTGAGTTGGTTGATTATGGCATGCAGATTTTCTTTCCTTTGTTTTCTGAGCCGCGCGTCTAGGAATTTTGTAACAGTCGTCGCCCAAATGTATAGACCTGCCGCTTGAGTCTTAAGCCGCTGTTCACGTTCTCTGCCAGGCCATAGTGTGCGATCAAGACGATGTTTATGAGCAATCTTGTCCCATTGATTTCTGATGAAGTTGCCAACATCAATAAGGGAAGAGGGAGCTTGTGTGTCGAGATACCATCGTCTGACGTGCTTATCGGTCAGCGTGGCAATAAATGGGTTGTGTATCAAAATTTTGGCGTTCAGATAAGCAGAAAGCTGATCAAAGAGATTCGAGAAGATCGTTGCGGTGTCGTAAAGTCGCGCGGAGTCAGTCTCGTCCAGGCCATCAATGACGAAGTATGGGTGCATTCGGGATAACGATTGAGGCTTTCGACATTGGCACCAATGAACAGATTTGCAGCCTGCTCCGCCGAGATTTGATCGAGAAGAGAAGGTGTCTCCATAACGGTGTCACGAACATACTTTTCAACCTTGTTGAACTTATCCGAAAGCTGGCATGCAATGGTGGGAAAATACAGGTTTGGGTTTGTGGTTTGTTCTAGATTGCGATTGACAAAGAATTGAGCCCAAAGGAACGTCCGGTCTTTGGCTTCTTGGGCTATGCTAGCCTTAATAGCAGATTTTTCGCATCCAGGATCACCAGTGAACCAGAAGAGGTTCTGTGAGCCCGCGGAAGGTCGTAAATTCAGTCAGAATCACTTTCAAGACGTCCGTTCGTGACCCTGCTTCGCATGGAAGCTTCTCTTGCACATCGTAAGTTGGACGTGATGCCGTTCGAGGATCGTGCTGTAGATGCAAGGTTTCTGTTACAACTTTTTCAGCGGTTATCTTTTCCTGTAAGGATGTCAATAATTTGGCTAGGACGATATTCTGTGACATTTGAAACCACTGACTTCTCGCGCCTTGTGCGCCTTCTGAATCTCCTCAAAGACATTCTGTACTACGGTTTGCATCTGGCCCGATAATGCAATGACTGACAGCTCCTACAACTCTAAATGTAAGGCGAGAGGGGAGAAGGGTCAATCGGTGCTATTTCAACGTACAATGAATGTTTGACGCGCTTTCTGAAGCAGCGTCTCAAATTCAGCAATTTCTTCGTCTATGTCGAGCCTGTCAGTGATCCAACGCTTGTCGGTCTCGATTGAAAAGAAGATTGAATCAACTACATGCATTAGTACATTCAGGAACAAGGTCATACAAATCGAGTTTTAGCCCATTCACATATCTTATCTACAATTTCACTAGGAATTTTTTCATCATGAGGTTCTCGTGTGAGTAATGGAGTTACTGACCGAACTTTGGCGAGGTTGTTCCATGTAGTCTTGGCGAGCTCTTCATTTCCATATGATGTTATCTGAGATTTAAGGTTTGTAATCCATTGTACGACCCCGAAAACAAAGTCGTAGAGCAATCGCTGAAGGTATTTTTAGGATGTTCACGGTCCCAGGTCAAAAGTGTCATTAAGAACTCCTGGTCAAGTTCCCATTCACCTGGCACACGCGGCGCCTCATCTGCTTGACCAACGATATTGCTATTACGCAAATGAGCTCTGATCCCGAGGTTTCGCTGGCTATGGCTACATATTGGAGGCTCTCGCTTCTGTTCACTGAACCTGAGACCGTTGCCATCAAAGGTCTGCAAACGCTGTTCTTCAACGGTATGTGACTCGGGTTGTAAGGATGAGGTTACGTGACATTTAACATCTTCCTTTTCGTCTCACTCCGCACCCAGAACCTACGTGCACGGACCAAAGCTGCGCTGGTGGTGTCTATTGGTGCAGGCAAATGGCTGATCAGTTGGTGATAGCGTTGAAGACAATCAAATACACCAGTATGTAAGTGATCATAGACTGGATGTTTAGCCGTAGATTCGTAATTCGACATGGCCACGATTTTTCCTGCGAAGCTTCCACATAATAAATAAATCCAATCATAAGGACACGTGGATTGGAATAGAACGTTCAATCCGCGGACCCACTCTGAGGCCTCAGAACACTCATCGCATAATAATTTGAATGGGCTCCCCTGATTCAAGTTCCGAAATCGCGACGCGCTGATCTAGAATTTGTTGTTCGAACTAATAGCTTGCACAGACAAGTTAGAGATAATGCACTTGGTCCCCGCTTCTGAGCAGCGAAACTTCCCTTTTCGGCCTTGCCATACTCTACATCAACCTAATTTTTTGAGGCGCTCTTGAGCTTGGAATCCATAAATGAAAATGCAACATACTTACTTGTTCGTAAACGGTGCCCCCATCCCAACCGAGCATTTCAAGCAAAAGATTCGCCGGCTTATTCACCTATCCATAGGCCACGTAGATATGATTACTATGCGAAGGCCAAAGGAGACCAGAGCGAGAAGTCTAGTGAAGGCGGTACATGCATTATGGTATAAGTCATATAGGCGCGTCGGATTTCGGAGTACGCGCGATACCGAAACATTTCGAGGTCAGCGGCTCCTCAACCTCACTTCGAAACAACTATCCACGTCCTACGACAGGACCCTGTACTATCGATAAAGTAGTTCAAACAAAATGACGCGTTGTTACAAAGCAAAACTGCCCTTTTGGACTATAAGAATGACATTTGACGGTCCGAAGGCATTTGAAGATCAGCGGCTATGTTTTTCCATAAAGAATCACCCTCCGTCTTTCTCCCTTCAAAAAACGACGAACCAGGGGATCGAACCCTGAATCTCTGGCGACCACACTCCGGAAACCAACGCCTTACCATTGGGCCAATCCGCCGACATCGAAAAGGAGAAAGAAAACATTGACCAGGTTGTGTCACTTGGTTCCATATGGGTTTCACTGATACCTCAACTTGCCATCTCTTCCTTATCTCACTTTATTATAGCAACTTTCAATCCGCGTTAGTTTACCAATCGACTTCAAACTTCCGTGGCGCAATGAAGTATTGCGCAAAGATCGGTAGATCCGAACTTTATCCGAATGTACAACTTACTACAATTGCGCAATAATTGTTATCTGCAAGTGAATAAAACCTTTCATGAGATTTTTGGCACTCGATGGAGGTAAGGAGTGTAAAAATTGGGAAAAGAGTGGCGGAGTGGCACACGAAGGCTTTCAATCGAGATGGGTATGGGTGCGAACACTGCGAGGAACATTCAAGCCATTGACTCCTGACGACACACCGACAGAAATTCTTTCCAGCAGTCGTAGAATGTGGGCTTAGCAATCAAGTGGGTGTATTATCACACCTGTACCATCGATCAACGTCTTATGAGGGATGCAACGAAATCCGACAAAATTTTCGATGAGCATTACGAGGAATATGTAGAAGAAAACATAACGCGAACTCCTTCCCTTGGCAACCCTCGTTGGCTAGAGGGATGGTTGTTGTTTCCTCGCGAATGGTCATGGCCAACAGTGGCTGTTCGGGATGCGGAAGCAGTAACAGGATATTTCCAAGCTGTACGAATGGTAGGGAATGTTATGAATCAATACAGTCCTTCAAATGTTGAGAATCAATTTGCTTCAAAGTGCCGGGAAGTATAGATAATGCGTAGATGGTCATAACATAGGTCGATTTTGGGCTGATAACACAAAAGGGGACGACCGTGCCACCACCTATTATTTCGGCGTTTGGGGAATTAATTTGGTCGTCATCAAGTGATGGAGATGTGAACGTAGGCACAGATGTGACCCCGCTGGAATCAAGGTCGTTGGTAGAGTCGAGGAATGTGGATCTGATGTCGAAGGTATCGTCCACTGTAGTAAGAGTGTCGAGATGAACTGTCCGAATTCAAATTATTAATGGGAAAGAGAGTCCTCCGTAGGATGGTGATAGCGTCAATAACAACAAAAACGATTGCTATTGCAATGTGAGAAACATGGCCG
>JABAJU010000311.1:0-11901 GCA_018220975.1 Tephrocybe sp. 9980TJB | reverse complement strand
GGGATACCAGGTCGTCTGCAGAATTACGATGACCCGGTGTCACAGCTTCTCATCCCACCTTCACTACTAGTACCAGCGAACGTGGACGAGTTGGACGAATATGAGAAGAGCCAAGCAATGGAACTCTACCACCGCCGTCTTGCTCACTTCTACTACGTCAAGAACACGGAGGAGTACAACAAGCTCCATTATGATGCGTTGACGGACCACATGTCCATGTTCCTCTGCCGACTTTTCTACCAGGCCGGTTCTCCATGGGAGGGTGAGACCCAGGCGTTGAAGCTTACGCTGATAGAAGCCACGGAGATGTGGGGGAGGATTACGGGGGAAGGTGAGCCGTGTCCAGTCGTTTTCGACCCCGAAGACCTATGCAAGACGAAGGAACTTGGCGCAAAGCTGCAAGTAGCGGAGGAGAATCTTGAGGGGTGCCGAGGTATGATCGGTTTCGAGACGGAGACCTGGGTGCCCAACGAGCACTACGAGATGGCCGTGGCCCTCGGCGAGCAGCTGAGGGAGAAAGTGTTGGCGATGATCCCAGAGGAAGAGGTCCGGGCTGACGTTGAGGCAAATTGGTTCTTGAACGATATGGACGAAAATGATTACATGTAATAGGGTGCTCACTTCTAAGAGTTCAGTTTACATTTGTAAAACAGAGGGGTGGTCGCTAGGTTCTTGGAGGTCTTTGAAAAGACGTTAAACATCACTTCAGGCAGCCCATGAAGGGGGTCCCTTAGGGTGAACCCTTCTCTGCATCCAATGTATCAACCAAAACTAAATTGGCATTGTCTACATCAGTGCACCTAGTTCCAGCAGCTTAGATGTATGCCCAGTTGCTAGGTCATCTTCAGATGCAACCCACACAGAGTACAGATCTTGATCCTCAGGAAATAGTGTTTCAATGGTGCCTTGCTATTTAATACAATTTTGAAGCAACATGTCTTGGCAAAGTGAGACATATATCCAAATCCTGCTGTCACTGCAGAAGAATATTAGTAACATCAGGAAAATGGCAACGTGCTAGAGGGGCTAGGGCTAGACGGCCTACTCTCTCTACTCATCTAAATGTCTCGCTAGCCCTAACACGACATGCCTAATTCTAGCGCACGCAAACTCCCTTCTACTCACATATCTAGAAAGGACTACATCTATAACTGTATTTTGAACAACTAAATTCTACTACCACATTTTTTCTCAGTATATATCTACTGTACTAATCTTCGGTCAGAGATATCTGCAAGAGAGTCAATACGAAGTATGAGGTATGGTATAGCAAAGAAAACTCACCAAAGCGATAGACCAGCCCTCAGCTCGTCCTCAGGAATGGCATTCCCGGCACGAGATGGTACATGAGCTTCAGCCGCTTCGATAATCTCCACCCACTGCTCATCCAGCCTAGCTGCAAGCGATGCATAGCCTGCAGTGCAAGAGATCCAGATGTCACCTCCAAACTTCTTTTTTTGCTGAGTCATGTCACTTCAGGCAACCCTCAACCCCTCCTATCATAAGGAAGATATGCCGGCCTTGGAAGGGGGGTGTCCATGGCCACACCCAAGCTCGCTGGACGCGCCCAAAGGCTCGTGGGCATGTCCATATTTTGCCTTGGACATGCCCACAGGAGGTGGGGCGTGTCCAATGTAGGAGTGGACATGTCTACAGGAGGTTGGGTGTGTCCAATGTAGGAGTGGACATGCCCATTGTGACCTGGTCATGTCTATAGTAGAAGTGGACATGTCCACAGTAAGTGGACTTTGTTGAATTTCTTAAGCCATCAGCACAATATAAGCTATTACACCACGATGATGATGCCACAGTACATTTAACTAATAGACTTAAATCAATCAAAAGAAAATATAAAAGATTTTATAAGTCATTGTTAGAGTCATCTACTTTATATGTGTGTGCAATGTCTAAAGCATCCAATAGGTCCACTAAGCCAGACTCCTCAACATCTGACTCTTCACTCTCACTTCCATCCTCCACCTCCCCTTCTACATCATCTCCAGCACTTGGTGTTGCCTGCGCCACTGATCAAACAACTTGCGCCACCCTCACCTGCATCAACTCCTCAGGAGAAGGACCCCATTCAGGAAGAGTCGTGTGATCTCCAAAGTCCAGTCCTTGTGTTGATTTCTGCCACTGTATACAAAGGCGGCATAGATATTCTCGGCGGCACATAACAAAGAACTGAAGGCTGTCATCGACTGAGAAAAATGAAGTAAATAATAATTCTATAAAGAAATAGACTCATACCTGTGTCCATGGCAGAATTCACCACCTTCCATTCCTCCACAAACCAAATACGCATGCTGCGACATTCATGTTGTAATTGCGCCCTTTCTTCAAGGCACCTATCATATTCAAGAACTGCCTTAATTCCCTTGCGCACCCTATCGTTGACTAGCCATGGAGGTGGCATAGCCGGATCATCATCGTCGTTGAGGCCAGCATCCTGCCAGATAGTGTCGTCAACGTAGAGGGCATACAGACCCTTCATATTGATCTTCTCCAAACAAATGGTATGTGATGGTGCTTTGCAGGTCTTGATGAGTTCTTCCATTGTCTCTACAAGGCAATTGTAGTTGGAGGCAAGCTGGGAGATTGTCAGATCTCTTCGTTGAACTGATGAGGCAGTATGCTCATCCAATTTCTGGTCTATGGAGGTCTTAGTACCACTCATCACTGAAATAAAGAATACCTTACCATTGACTTGCTTTCAAAACGACCGCTCCAAGCATTCCATTTCAAACTTATGAGATTGTAGGTGATCTCTCAAACGTGTTTTCACAGCAATTGCGTTTACACGGGCAGCATAAAAAGGATCATTTACGAGCTTTTGGAGTCGTGTGCGATCACTCACTCCAAGGAGGTCCGACTTCTTCTTGATGGTCAAACTTATATCACTGATGTTACTGCGGAGGGCGGCTAGCTCTTGTATTGTCTCAGTGTGGAGGTCCGGCTCGATAGCATGGTTCATGAGGGTCTTGTTTAGTTCACGCTCTTGTTGTTTGAATGCATCACACGATTCTCGAAGTTGTAGCAGCGCGCTGACTGCATCCTTTCCAGCAGAGCAGGACTGGCCTTGTATATTATATTGTCAATGATGTAGATGTCAGAGAAAGATAAGTTACACTTATGGGGTAATGGTTTTGTCTGTGCCTTTACCTGGTCCATCCATTGCTCCTGAAGGTATTCCTTCGAATAACCACAGTGCTGCAAAATTGAATTAGCTTCTTCTACTTTCTTCTCAGTATGAAGAGTGCGATGTATAAGCCAAAAGCCCAGATGTGCAAGAATTTCACTTTGGGCATGGTCCACTTGACGATCGAGTGTATAGAGCCACTGGTGATACTAAATCACTTGTTAATATAAAGAATAATAATAGTTTGAGCTATTACTCATGCCACACACACATAGATAGCCTATTAATTTACTGATCAAGTGCCAGAAGTGCTCGCACCCCTCTCCATCAGTCAAACCAAAACCTGTACATTTTCAGAGATGATAAATAACTTGACATGCCCATTGGTGACCGAAGGCATGAAAAACAGAGATACTGAATATTAGCCGGTCTAAAAAGCAGTCCAGAAAACCCCACTTGATACAGCTGCGTTCAAGCTGACAGCCAATGTCATAGAGAAGGCCAATTGTAAAGTCCAGCGGAAGATGTTGAAAAAGGGACTCTACTAGGACGACGGCGTAGTGCTGTTTTTTGCCAGCAGAGTGCATATTCACGATGAAAAAGACAATGTCATGGCAGCATAGGAGTCCCATGAGTGCCGTATCATCGAAAAATTGAGTACTGGCCTTCTGACATCGTGAATCAGGTGCTGTGAAGCCAGATTCACAGCCATCTCATACGGACTTAGCGACACGTAGGGAGCCCTCGTAATGATCATCTTGGGGAGTAGTCTTGTGTCGTTTATGCATGCGCATTGATGTGCTGATCTGTTAAATCTTGAAGTGTGTTATAGCATAGGAGGGCATTGCTAAATTGTTTACGCAGTGAGTCCTTTGGAGTGAAGTGAGCTTTCCAATATGAAAACACTAATGCATGCTGCACGTACCTAACCTTCTTGTCCTAGAAATTTCTCTATTGCCTTTGAATACGCAGTGTGGTTGGGGGCTATACTGAGGAAGAGATTTGAAACAAAGTCGAGAACCTTCAGGTCTACTGCCAGTGTTGGTTCCAGAGGAGCGGAGGCAAAACACCCACATTGAAGGAGTTGGATGGGAGCGGGTGTGCAAGAACACAATGTCAAGGAAATTTGTTCGATGGCTACGTGAAGGATGTCACCTTCTAGTCTTTTTCAGAAGAATAAAGTAACTTACTATCAAAGTGAATAATGAGTACTTCAATGGAGCGTCCTGGTTCTTTGCAGGTGCACGAATGGCTAGATAATGCTCTCATAGACTTTGAAATATACTTGAAGTCCATATAATGCGACACCATGCTTGGTAGGAGGGTCTGCCATCTCTCCCACTGTTTTTCTCTCTTGCTACGGTGTTGTGAGGAGGGTTCAACATTTAAGAATGGATTGTTGTCTGCCTGATGTTGATCCCATGAAGGAGAGGGTAAACAATGAGGGTTAGAGGATGACGGTTCAGGGAGGTAGGTTTTCTGAATGAGGTACTGCCCATACGACACAAATACGGGGGCAGGTAACTTCTGCTTCTTCGCGAAGTTGTATTTTGTGTGCGGCGCGATGGCCCAGCAGTTGGCGTGTACGATGGAGTTGGCAGCGGCCCACTTAGCAACTGTTTCTTGTTCAAATGACGTCTCATTGCAGAAACGGGGGGTGGGAGACCTCAAGCATTTACAAAACTCTTCGCACCCATAGAAGCCGTGCTCACAACTGATTTGACTCAGAGAGAAACTCAGGCGAAGTGATAGAGCAGAATTTTGGTATAAGCGTCACCACGTGAACAATTGATAGCATCGACTCCTGATGTTTTCCACGTGAATAATTGATATAGTATTGAAATCAAAGAAAATTACAAACCCGATATATCAGCAAGATGGAAAGGATTTTTTTTTCAAGATAGATCACCTTGAAATTGGCTGCTAATTGCATCATTTATTGGCAGGGCATTGGAATGGATAGTATAACTTACAGGCGACACTAGATAGAATGTTCTTTCTGAAGAACATTTAATACAGGGCGGTGAGAAGGCTTCATTGAAAATACATCAGTTATCATCAGGGCATTGAAGTGGAGAGGTAACTTACAAGCCATGCTGCGATGGGGCAGTGGCGCGATAACAAGTTCTGATACAGTGCAGTAAGGGAACTTTGTTGCACGCGTCAATTTCGGTAACGAGACGAAACAAGTAAAAGGAGAAATTTTACCTAGGAATTAGCATCCTAAAAGATATTCCAAGGGCCCTTTGCATTCATTGGAATACAAGGGGCCAGTGAAGGTGGAAATGCTTGAAATTCTGGTAGCTAGGGTACATTCATTCCATTCCAATGATAGATAGATTGGGGTATACTGCATGATGCAGATATTTTATGGTCAGGTCCCAAAAATTGCATGTCACCAATCTGTACAGCCTAGAACAGTAGCAAGCAAAAGAAGATAGAACGTAGTATGCATGTCATGTCTAGAGCGAGAACCCCGAGTGCCCCTGGGCCGTGCAATGCATGACTTGTGATTTGTCGTCTCTTCATTCAACACCGGCATTGTCTTCTGTGCATCTTCAAGGAGCGGTTTTTTTTGGGGGTCGTCCCTAGTGATAGCGCAGTCAGTTAACTATACGAAGCAATTGGAATTACACACCAATTACACAAATGAGTGAGCGGAATCACTACCCGTACCGCTTTTGTGAATGCCAACTGTGCAGAGATTTCCACCTCGGCTTGAGTGTTATTGCTGCCCAACACTCTGATGATACGCCCTTCGAACATCTTGAACTTCTCGTTGCGAATTACTTGAACTCGATGCCTCATGTAGAGATCCGAATGAGTTTTCCCTAACGGTAATTTTTGTATGGCCGGTGGACTACAGAGGAAAAAGAGGGGATGTTTTATAAAGAAACATGAATAAAAAATGAAAGAATGAATCTACTCTGTGCTCATTATGACCAGCGGTTCAGCGTGAAACTGGACGCTGTGGGCAGGAACCACAAGCTACGAAAGTTTCAATGAGTGTTTCAGCAGGTACAGTAGATACTTACCTGCACTTTATTTCTGGGATTGCCTATCATCTTTCTATGGTCGTGAATGGCTAAAAAATCCCCCTCAATACTAACAACAAAACCCAGTTCACCCCCATGTCTTCTGTATATGACCTTGACCCAGTCTCCAACTTTGTACAGTGCACGCAAATTGACCATAGGCAATGGGACTACTCCTGCTGATAGAGCGCCATCAAGAGCTACTAAGGCGACATTGTAGGCCTCTAAGCCATGAATAACACCGGTCATTCCAGTGAAATTCCCGGTACAGATGCTGACAGCATCGCCAGGCTGCAATCACAATACTGCTAAGTTCTTCAAGGCTCGTCGACATCTTGGATCAGATTGCAACTGCCTGAATAACTCTAGCGAAAAAAAATAGTCAAGGTCGGCGTCAGTGGAGGTCACCAAATCAAAATCAAGGGTGTTCTTGAACACCAATCTGTAGTGTATGAGTGTCGATCTCCTTTGCCTACCAACCTTGAAGATGAAACAATTGTTTTCAGGTGGCTCGTCGAGCAGCTGGTCCACGTTGGCATTCCCAAATAGGCGCATTGCTTCAGCAAAAGTCAAGATTCCTTGTTGGGGGCATCTCTTGCAGCGCAAGACAGCCTTCTTCCATGGTTAGTCATAAGACACCGAACAGTCAACACGGGGCAGATACAGAAGACTGGGAATGTTGCGATCGTTCATTGAATGAACCCATGCAAGATCACCTGTATAGACACCGTTGACATAGTTTAATCGCACCCATGTACCAGGGCAGGGTAGATATGGCTTGATTTTGAACCAGGTTGGCACTTCTTCTACAGGTAGGAAGGGTTCGAGAAAAGGTGTGTTTAATATGTCGCTGACAACTTGACACAGGCTCACGACATGATGAAAGGCATCAGTTTCAATGAGGATGTAACCTGGATTGGTGGACCATGAAACAACAGAACAAATTGGTGAGATTCTGTCTGTGGACAATAGTCTTCCTCCTAGCACAGCAGCGACTTCTTCCTCTTGTCCATGCTAAAGATAGTACTGAATGTCAGAAAGAAATTTAAGCGTTGCATATACCGAGAAACATACCTTTACGGGAACACACCACAGAGATAGAGAATCTAAGTCCTTCTCCTTCCCCTTGGCGCTCTCTGTCGCTGACCTCATCGCTAAATCTTCGCGAGCTTATCTTTGAGCACGAGCAATTGTTTGGGTCCATGTGGTGTTGTCCTTGTGCGATATACCCAAGGCTTGCAATGTCTTGAGGAGATGAGGTCGTCCTAGGTTTTCATTCTCTTGCATTTCCTCATCATCATTGTTAATAAAATCTGTGTTTTTGGGACTCAGAATTAATCATTAAGAGACATGTAACAACTAACTTTCCACCCCGTCCTCATCCCCATCGTCCCCTCCCTCGTCATCAGATACGCTGGCTTCTAAATCCAAGAACAATCGCACGTCCATTGCCTTTCCCTCTACTGAGCTTATAGCATAGTCACAGCACTATCAATACTTACCACCATTCAAGCACGCTTCCATGGAGGTGCAATACTTTCCTCCTCATCCCTCTCGTCCTCTATCCTCTCGTCCTTATCTATCTCATGCTCATCTCCCTTGTCCTCAGCCCTCTTATCCTCTGCCCTCTCCTCCTGCAGCAGAGACGCACCACTATCGCTATGTGGTGTGGCTTCCTGCAACATAATCTCTTATCGTTCAAATCTTCTAGCTACAACTTTGACACCTACTATTTTAGAGGTGTCATAGTCAAACATAAGCTCATTACTACTCATTATAACTTAGTTGTATTGAATGTATACTAATACTACTACCATAAGTATGTCTAGCACAACAGGAGTGGTGGTGGTAACAGAAAGAGAGGAAAAAAAACTAAGGTCAAACAACGGCCAAAGTTGACACACGATCCGAGTTACATCAATCTAATCTGATAGATTGATATAAGATATAAGATGATGTGATCTAATCATGATGGTCAGAAAGAACGAAGAAAAAAAAAAACAAGTCCACACACCGGTCAACTTCAGGGCCGAGCTGAGTTGCATCAATCTAATCCAATAGATTGATAAGATGTAAGATAACATAATCTGATCATGATGGTCACAAAGGACGAGAAAAAAAAACAAAAGTCCAAATACCAGGTTGATTTTGAGGGGCCAGCTGAGATGCATCAATCTAATCTGTATCTAATCTAAGAATCTCATCTGATGCAACTCTGGATGATGACAATATCCCTTCTCCTCCCCCAACGCAACCTCCCAATAGGTCTTCTCCTTTTCCCCCTCCAAATGTGCAGCCTCGACGTAATCCTACTCCTCCTCAAATGCAGCCTCCCAATTGCGAATCCCTTATCCCTCCTCCCAATACACAACCTCGCCATTCCTCTACTCCTCCTATGCCTTCTCAGATGCAGTGCCCCGATAGAGAATCCCTTACCCCTCCTCCCAATGCGCAGCCTTGCTGTGACAATCTTTCTCTCCTCAGTGGGTCCGATTACGAGCAGGATGCCAGGGCTGCAGAGGTGCGCTGCGGTCAGATTCCCCTCAGGTGGCGAGAGCCGACTATCGAGGAGCAAGATGCTCTGGACGAGGAGGAGTTCAAGCAGGAGGTGCAGTGGTCCCTCTAAACTCATTCTCACCCCGATGATGCCTCAGGGTCTGACGGTGATGATGGCAACTCAGAGAATGAGGCCGATGAGGCAGCAGACAGGGATTCTCACAAAGCTGGACCCATTCCCCTCAAAGTTAAGGAGCGCGCATTTGAATTTTACAAGAAATTTATGGAGGACATGGAAGCCCTTGCGAAGGAGACTGGAAAACCCGTCCAGTCCTTACTGAAGCTGGTCAGCCTGGGGGAAGTCACTTTGTCTTGAGGCACCACCAAGTGGAGTTCATTTCAAGCTTGGTACAGTGTTTACGGCGATGAGAAAAAGCCTGAAGATGGTATGTGCACTCTTAATCATCATAGATCAGATGCTCACCCATTTTTTAGTTTCGGTTGCGGATTGGATGAAAGTCATCGCCAAAAAATACAAGAACACCAGCGAAGAAGAAAAGGAAGCAATCGTGGCATGGCACAAGTCTCAGTACCAGACAATGATTGAGACAGTGAAAAAAGATGGCTCATTCAGTAAGCTCATCAATAAGACCTGAGATTCCTTCATGCACCTGGCGAGTACTCATTTCATGCGAAATATTATATAACGAACTCTTCTGCAGGCTACCATAGCTTACAACCTGCATAATCTTTACTGCTTTGGCTTCATAGTAAACCTCAACCCTGATCAATACAGAAAGACTGGGACCACGATGTGGGGCACGACTGACATGTATCATATGATGCAAAAGTGCTTGGACTGACATTATAATGTAGCTACCATCAATAATATACTAGAGACATCGCACCACTGACTTACACATTATAATGCTCACAAATTACAATGTAGCTACCATGAATACTATAATAGAGGCATTGCACCATGCATGACATTATAATGTAATAACATCATCAGTATACCTTACCCGCTTCAACATTCATCATCTCAATGTACAACACATAAAGTATGTTATTCAATTGATTCAAAATTTATATTCATCAAAGTGTTTCTACTGGTGGTGCGTTATATTTTCTACTGGTACTTCATAATGAAATGATTCGAGTGAGCGAGCCATACTTTACTTCTTCTTTTGTGCCTGACCCTTACGCTTCCCCTTGAGAGCCTTTGTTGCAGGCTCGCTTGTCTTTGCTCCTGATCTTGTTAGTGAAATTCCAACAATAACATGCAATAGGGATCAAACTCTTCAAGTCCTTCGTGGGAGAGGTTGGAGGTGTGGAAGGATAATTAATCTTGTCCTGGACCTGTTTTGTACTCACAGGGTGTGGCCCTGGCCTCACAACGGCTCTGCTAACGAGATTGATCGGCACCTCCTTCACTGCACCCGCTGCCTCGATGTCTTCACCTGCCTCCTTCTCAACACCATTGACATGTCCATCAATAGTCCACACCGTAGTAGACAAAGGGTTTGTAGCAGTTGGGAGAGATATCCTGGTGGAAAGAGTTGTGGAAGGTGGGGGAGGTAGTACCGCGAGGTCTTCGACTGTGACATGGCTTCCATCCATCCCAACACTGCCCACAATTTCCTCGGTAGGCACACCAGCTATAGAAGTAGGGGATGTAGCGATTGGGAGAGATGTAGGGGTGGTAGGAGTCGATGAAGGTGGGGCACTCAGTACCGTGATGTCTCTGACTGTGACCGTGCTTTCATCTGTCTCAACCCCGCTCACAATTTCCTCAGTAGGCCTAGGAGTTGTCAACAAAGCGATTGTCTCAAGTGGGACAGGTGTAGGGGTGGATGGAGTTGTGGAAGGTGGGACAGGCAGCATCAAGGGCATGGTAGTAGGAGCAGAAGTAGACTTTGTCACATGCTCGTTAACACTCTGCTCTCCAACTCCACCCACCATATCGATGTCGAATTTGAGTTTGCTCTCTATCTCAGGACCAAGTTCGGGTGTCACAACATCGTTTTCAACAGTTTTCAGGGTCTGGGTAGGCATTGAAGGCTTGTTGCAAGTTATGACAGACAAGATGCCAGCTGAGTGAGGAGAAGTGTCAGAAAATAGCGCTAAGTCGGCGAGCCAACAAGTAATCAACTTCATATATTTTTAATAGAGAAATGAGTTGGTGTCTGATGCTTGGACATTGCTTAAAGTAGAATGAAAGTTCATGATCTTTCTCAGAGAAATGAGTTCGTGAAGCACCATCAAGTTTCTCTCGATATTCAATTTTTCAATGCAAGCTTATAAAGTCAAATTGACCTGTGCAAGTTCAATCACATAACTAATATTCAGTGCATTCAAGTCCTTCGTGCATTATAGATCAAAAAATGGAATGAAAACTAATTAGAATTATGTGTCGTGATCGCGAGTAACCTCTCGTCGGCGAGTTCAAAATTTATGAAGTTGTCCTGGGCCGTGCCTCTTGAAGAACTTGGTCAGTCTTCGCCAGCACACCTTGAGAGCTATGTCAAAACAATGACTGTAGAAAAGAATAAGCTTAGATCATAGCATTCATATAAAACAAAGTATAGTTACCATTCACGATATTTTCAGGTGGCTTCCAATTTCGCTGCATGTTTTTCTGCTTGGACTTCAGGTGGAAGGCTACTCAGCCTGGAACGAGCATGTGCTGCTCGTTCCCTGGCCTTTTGATTCAACACCTCTTGGTTCCTGCATACAGCTAGATGAATCCAAATGAATTTGTCACAGTTGTAAGGACTACATACCTCTGTCTGTATCGCTTTTGAGATTGGTGCAGCGCATGCAGCTCGGGGTTAGCGAGGAGAGACAACGACGAACGAAGTTCGGCGTTGGATAGAACAGTTAGTAAGTAAGTAAGTGACGAAACAGACAACAGGGTCTTGGTGAAAAACCAAGGACCAAACCTGTTTCGTATATATACTCATCAGGTCTGTTTGTACGATAAACGAAGATTAGTGATCCTGTGAGAGCGAAAGGCTCAAAAAGGACTATGATAACAAAGCACAAAGATATTCTTAGCCTTTCCATGTGAAAATTCTCGCGACGGCGAGAACGAAAGTCTAGATAGGGATAAATTAGTCATTATACATGAGAAACGTACCCGTGTAGCCACGGATACACGGGTATCCGGGCCGCTGATGTCATAGGTATGACGTATCACTGCTCCTGGGGTTAGGAGTCGGGGTTAGC
>JABAJU010000310.1:0-11907 GCA_018220975.1 Tephrocybe sp. 9980TJB | reverse complement strand
GTGGAGGCATCCCGCTAAGCCAATACGCCTCACACAATATATGTCATCGTCCACGAGCACATTTGCCACACACCTTGGGATCTCCGTTATTTCATTCCTCTGCATCTGAAACTGCCAACTTCGAACCTATACAAGTCACCATCCCGCGTCCTCAGCATTACATAGTCCTCAGATTTAAGGAAGAAGACGTGTATGAACACTGACGTTAGCCTGCTAATTGACACGACGACTACTACACGTGATTGTGTGCCATCATTTTCCATTTTGGGACGTGTCAGTGTGGGGGAGAGTTGGGTCAGCTGATGACACTACAACACGTGCCCTACCCGCTCCAGAGATAGTAGATGGCGAGGTAGAAGATGAAGTCGAGGCAATCTTGCAGAAACGACTGGTCAAAGGTAAAATGAGGTACCTGGTAAAATGGAGAGGTTATCCTATCGAAGAAAACGAGTAGCTAACAGAAGATAACTTACGACACGCTCGTGACATCTTGAATGATTTCAACACGCATCATCCAAACCCCACTACGGCACGCCGCTCTCGTAAAAGGGGGAGGTAATGTCACGAAACCTCTTTAGTCCCTTGAGCATTCACTGCGTTAAGACAATGAGACCTGATAGATCTGGATAGTCATGATAGACGTGCGCTAGTATGGCCACAATATCTCATATGTTATCTATTTAGTACTATTGGCTGCTATCTTGTAATGTAAGCTGTCTGCTCGATGCGACGTAAAGGGGTACTTGTCTACTGATCTACCAGTGCTACCGTAAGTAGATAGCAGCTTATAGACTTGGGTTTTTTTCCCAATGAATGTAGAAAGAAGTCTGAATTGAAGGGTCATCTTTGTATCTTCTTAACGAGCCAATAAGTCAAACAGTTATCATTGAGGCTCAGCGCGAAGGTCGTTACAGCCATGGAAGAAAGTGTCAGTCAGTTGAAGTGCCCACTCCCGTCAACGCTGCCGTGTCGGCATTGCGTACACTTTTGTGTTGGCATCACTTATCTAATGTGTGTCACCTGAATACTCTCTGCAACACACGCTAGCCTAAGTAACAGGCCTCCTTCATCTCCGCATCGATATGGCTGACGAACGGACCTCGAGTACCAAAGAGTCCAAAAGGCTTGTCAATCGACTCAAGAAGTTGATCATGTTTGGAACGCAGAGCACGCCCCAAAGCCCCTCGAATTCACCTCCAGCAATGGTTGTGGCCCCTCTCGTTTCTGCGCCTTCTCCCCACAATGCGCTTGCGCCTGTGACAATAGGAATGGAGGAAGCTGCGAAACTCCGAGCCAAATATACCCATTTCCGCATCCTCGTTATCGGTAGGGCAAATGCTGGGAAAACTACGCTACTCAAACGAGTCTGCAAGACAGAGGAGGACCCAGTTTATAAAAGTGTAAGCTATTGACTTCTCTTGATATCCTCTTGTCATTGTTTCCCCACAGATTAACCCAACAGAAGAGGTGCCAGTTGATTGGTCTTTGTGAATTGCTCTTCTCATGATACTCATGTGATACAATAGCGAGGAAGCCATAATGTTCGTGATGAGTTCACCTTCAAGACCAACCCTGGTCTCATCTTCCATGATTCTCCTGGATTTGAGGCTGGGGGTGAGGAGGAACTCAAAACTGTGATGTCTTTCATAGAAGAGAAGGCAAAGTCCCAGGATGTAATGGATCAAATCCATGCAATTTGGTGCATTTCATTACCTTTCTTGATGCAGCTCAAGTGAGAATGCAATTAGGTTTTGTTTTGATCCGGATGTATCTCGCCCATTTTCTGAATCAGAGAAGAAGTTTTTCAAGAAGGAACGTCCAGGAAATGGTAATCTTATCAAAGTCTCCTTGTTGCATGGACTGACTCATTGCAGTTCCGGTTGTGGCAATCTTCACAAAATTCGATGTTCTGTTAACAAAGGTCTATGATATGGACAAGGATAAGGAGGAGAATGAGAAGAATGCTTGCAAGACACTGAAGAAGAAGTTTGTGGACCCACTCTGCAGTTATAAATACCCACCTCGTGCTTATGTGTATTTTAATTGTATGTGTTTTCTTGTGCTGGGGCTGACCTTTGGACTTACACCATATGCAGCTATCCAGGAGGGAGGCAATGGTAATCACCAAGAACAAGTTAAAGAACTAATCAAACAGACAACTTCATCGATCGACAACTTGGCACTTAAGATGCTGTTTGTTACTGTTCAACGGAATAACCTGGAAATTTGCATTGACTGTGCTGTGAACAAGTATGTTGTTATCTTGTCCACTATTGCCTCAACTTACTTTTCTACTTCAGCTATGTTTTTGGAAATGATTCAATAGTAAGAGATAGTGGTGTCATTTGCAAATATACCAATATTCAACTGAATGAAGAGCACCTTGATTATGGCAGTATCATCCTGGTTTGGACATTGCTATCTTGCAGTATGTGATCATGTTTATTACAAGATATGGAGAGATGCTAAAGTTGAACAGAACAAGGTAATTAAAAGTTGTATCTAAGCAACTAAACATAGTGACCATGAAAATTGGAGGATGTGAGTGTTACGTTACAACCAGGTATTAGCTCTTAATGAGATTTGGCATCCTTAGTATGTAGGTAGAAGACAAAGAATGTTGAGTAATAGACTGACAGGATAAATTCTAAGGGACAAAAGGTGAGGCTTTTTATGTGGGATAAAAGGCTGTCTTGAAGGACATTTGTAGGAGGTACAAAACAAGTTCAAATAAAAATCCTTGGAATAATGGACTGAGATGGAATGCAGTTTGTGAGTAGCTGTAAACCTTGTGAAGGCAGTTTCAATGACTAAAATTGCATCCAGGCAGTAAGTAGCTGTAGATTTCTGAGCTTGTTTTCAAAGGCTGATATGCCCTGTGAAATTGCATCCAGAGAGTCAGTGGCTGTAGATGTTCTGAGCTTGATTGCAATTGCTGATATTCTCTATGAAATTTCATCCAGAAAGTGAGTAGATGCAGATGTTGTGAGTTTGATTTGAATTGCTGACATGGCATGTGAAATTGCAATCAGAGAGTCAGTGGAGATAGATGTTCTGAGCTTGATGTCAATTGCTGACTTGTCATATGAAATTTCATCCAGAGAGTGAGTGGCTTTGGATGTTCTGAACTTGATTTCAACGGCTGACATTCTCTGTGAAATTTCATCCAGGAAGTGAGTAGCTGCAGATGTTGTGAGCTTGATTTCAATTGCTGACATGCCATGTTAAATTGCTGTCAGAAAGTCAGTGGCCATAGATGTTGTGAGCTTGATGTCAATTGCTGACATGCGCTGTGAACTTGCATCCAGAGAGTGAGTGCCTTCAGATGTTCTGAGCTTGATTTCATTTCCTGATATGCCCCATAACATTGCATTCAGGATGTGAGTGTCTGTAAATGTGCTGACCTTGATGTTAATTGCCGACATGTCATATGAAACTGAATCCAGGCAGTGAGTGGCTGTAGATGTTCTGAGCTTGATTTCAATTGCTGACATGCACTATGAAATTGCCTTCAGGCTGTAAGTGGCTGTGGATATTCTGGGCTTGATTTCAATAGTTAATATGCTCTGTGAAAGTGCGCTCAGAGAGTGAGTGACTTTGGACATTCTGAGCTACATTTCAATTGCTGGTATGCCCTGTAAAATTGAATTCAGGAAGTAAGTGGCTGTAGATGTTCTGCACTTGTTTGCAAATCTGAAATGTCATTCAGGAAGTTAGTGGCTGTGGATGTTCTGAGCTTGATTTCACTTGCTGACATGCTGTGTGAAATTGCATCCAGGAAGTGAGTGACTGTGGATATTCTGAGCTTGATTTCAATTCCTGATATGTCCTGTGAAATGGCATCCAGGATGTGAGTGGCTGCAATTTTTCTCCCCTTGATTCTCATTGCTAAGATGCCTTGTGAAATTGCATCTAGGCAGTGAGTAACAGTGGATATTCTAGGCTTGATTTCAATTGCTGACATACAGTGTGAAATTGCATCCAGGAAGTAAGTAGTTATGGATGTTATAAGCTTGATTTCAATTCTTGACATGCCCTGTCAAATTGCATCCAGGCAGTCAGTGACTGTGAATGTTCTGAGCTTGGTCTCAATTGCTGACATGCCATCTAAAAATTGGATTCAGGAAGTAAGTAGCTGTGGATGTTGTGAGCTTGATTTCAATTGCTAATATGCACTGTGAAATTTCATCCAGGCAGTGAGTGGCCGTGGAACTCAGGAGCTTGATTGCAATTGCTAACATGTCCTCTAAAATTGCATCCAGAGAGTCAGTCACTGAGGATATTATGAACTTGATTTCAATCGCTGATGTGCACTATGAAATTACATCCAGGCAGTGAGTGACTGTGGATTTCAAGAGCTTGATTTCAATTGCTGATATGCACTATGAAATTGCATCCAGGCAGTGAGTGGCTGTGGATTTCAGGAGCTTGATTTCAATTGCTGACAAGCTCTGTGAAATTGCATCCAGGAAGTGAGTGACTATGGATCATCTGATCTTGTTGTTCACTGCTGACATACCTTGTTAAATTGCATGTAGTATGTGAGTGCTTGTGATTTTCTGAACTTCATTTCAAATTCTGACATTCTCCCTTCACTTGCATGCAGGCAGTGAGTAGCTGGGGATGTTCTCATTTAAATGGCTGATATGCCCTCTAATATTGCATCTAGAATGTAAGTGGCTGTGGATATTCTCAGCTGGACTTCTATGGGTGATATACCCTGTGAAATTGCATCCAGGAAGTGACTGGCTGTAGATGCTCTAATCTTGATTCTCATTCTTGACATGCCCTCTGAAATTGCATCTAGGAAGTGAGTGGCTGTAGATGTTTTGAGCTTGATTTCAATTGCCAACATGCAATTGAAAATTGCATCCAGGCAGTAAGTGGGTGTAGATGTCCTGAGCTTGATTTCAATTGTTGATATGCCATGTGAAATTGTATCCAGAGCGTCAGTGGCAGTGCATGTCATTAGCTTGATTTTATTGACTGACATGCTCTGTGAACTTTTATCCAGGATGTGAGTGGCTGTGGATTTCAGGAGCTTGATTGCAATTGCTGACATGCTCTGTAAAATTTCATCCAGGAAGTGAGTGGTTGTTGATGTTCTTAGCTTCATCAAAATTTCTGACATGCCCTGTGCAATGGCATCCAGGAAGTGAGTAGTTTGGGATGTTCTCATTTAAATGGTGAACATACCCTGTAATATTGCATCCAGTATGTGAGTAGCTGTGAATGTTGCAAGCTTGTTTTCAATTGCTAACATATACCCTGTAAAATTGAATTCAGGAAGTGAGTGGATGTAGATGTTCTGAGCTTGTTTGCAATTGCTGACATGCCCTCTGAAATGTCATTCAGCAAGTGAGTGGCTGTGGATGTTTTGTACTTGATTTCACTTGCTAACATGTGACATCCAGGAAGTAAGTGGTTAGGCTGTTCTGAGCTTGATTTTAATTGCTGACATGCCCTGTGAAATTGCAATCAGAGAGTGAGTGGCTGTAGTAGTTCTTAGCTTGATTTCAATTCCTGACATGCCCTGTGAACTTCCATCCAGGAAGTAAGCAGCTGTAGAGGTTCTGAGCATGTATTCTATTGCTGACCTCTCCTGTGAAATTGTGTCCAGGCTGTTAGTGGCTGTGGATGTTCTGAGCTTGATTTCAATTGCTAACATGCACTGTGAAATTGCATCCAGGCAGTGAGTGGCTGTGAAATTTAGGTGCTTGATTGCAATTGCTGACATGCCCTGTATAATTGCATCCAGAGAGTCAGTGGCTGGGAATATTGTGAACTTGATTTCAATTGCTGACATGCACTATAAAATTGCATCCAGGCAGTGAGTGGCTGTATTTTTTAGGAGCTTGATTTCAATTACTGACATGCCCTGTGAAATTGCATCCAGGAAGTGAGTGACTGTAGATGTTCTGAGCTTGATTTCAATTTCTGACATGCAGTGTAAACTTCCATCTAGGATGTGAGTAGCTGTGGCAGTGCTAAGCTTAATTTCAATTGCTAACATGCCCTGTCGCAATGCATCTAGGCAGTCAGTATTGATGTTCTGTGGTTAAATTGTATTTCTGAAATTTCCTGTGAAATTGCATCCAGGAAGTAAGTGACTGGAGATGTTCTGTGCTTGATTTCAATTCCTGACATGCCCTGTGAACTTAGATCCAGGAAGTGAGTGGCTGTAGATGTGCTGACCTTGATTTCAATTGCTAACATGTCCTGTCAAATATCATCTAGGCAGTCAGTGACTGTGAATGTCCTGAGCTTGATGGAACTGCTGATATGACCTGTGAAAATTGCATCCAGGAAGTAAGTCTCTGTAGATATTCTGAACTTAATTTCAATTCATGATATATCCTGTGAACTTGCATCCAGTATGTGAGTGGCTGTAGATGCTCTGAGCTTCACTTCAATTGCTAATGTGCCCTGTGAAATTGCACACAGTATGTGAGTAGTTGTAGATATTCTGAGCTTCATTTCAACTGTTGACATGCCCCCTGAAATATCATTCAGGAAGTGAGTGGCTATAGATGTTATGACCTTAATCTCAGTTGCTGAGATGCCCTGTTAAATTGCATCCAGTATGTGAGTAGCTGTGGATGTTCTCATCTTCGTTTCAATTGTTGACATGCCCTGTCAAATTGCATTTAGGCAGTGAGTGGCTTTGGATGTTTTGAGCTTAATTCCATTTGCTGACATGCCCTGTCAAATTGCTGACAGGCAGTCAGTGGCTTTGCATATTCTGAGCTTGATTTTAATTGCTGACAGGCCCTGCCAAATTTTGTTCAGTATGTCAGTGCCTGTATATTTTTTGACCTTGACTTCAAGTGCTCACATGCACTTTGGAATTGCATCCAGTATGTGAGTTGTTGTAGATTGTCTGACCTTGTTTTTAATTACTAAAATCTGCCCAATTGCATCCAGGAAGTAAGTGGCTGTAGATCATCTGAACTTGTTTTTTACTGCTGACATGCCTTGCTAAATTGCATGTAGTATGTAAGTGCTTGTGATTTTCTGAACTTCATTTCAAATCCTGACATTCTCCCTTCACTTGCATGCAGGCTGTGAGTAGCTATTGTTATTCTGTACTTGAGTTCAATTGCTGACATGTTCCCTGAAATTGCCTCCAGAGAGTCAGTAGCTGTGAATTCTGTGAGCTTGATTTCAATTGCTGACATTCCCTGTGAAATTGCATCTAGGCAGTGAGTGGATGTGAATGTTCTGACCTTGATTGCAATTGCCAACATGCAATGTGAAATTGTTTCCAGGCTGTGAGTGGCTGTAGATGATCTGAGTGTGATTTCACTTCCTGACATGTCTTCCAAAATTGCACCCAGCATGTGAGTGGCTGGGGATCTTCTAAGCTTGATTTTCATTGCTGACATGCCTTGTAAAATTTCATCCAGGGAGTGAGTGGCTGTAGATATTCTGAGCTTGATTTCAATTGCCAACATAGCCTCTACAATTGCATCTAGGCAGTGAGTGGCTGTAGATGTTTTGACCTTCATCTCCATTGCTAATATTCTCTATGAAATTGGCACCAGGCAGTGAGTGACTCTGAATGTCCCAAGCTTGATTTCAATTGCTGACATGGCCTGTGAAATTGTATCCAGGGAGTCAGTGGCTGCTTATCTTCTGAGCCTGATTTCAATCCCTGACATATCCTGTGAAACTATACTTAGTCAGTGAGTGGCTATAAATGTCCTAAGCTTGCTTTCAATTCCTCACATGCACTATGAAATTGCATCCAGGCTGTGAGTAGCTGTGGATGTTACAAGCTTGATTTCAATTGCTGACATGACCTGCAACATGGCATCCAGTATGTGAGTGGCAGTGGATGTTCTGAGCTTGTTTTCAATTGCTGACATGCCCTCTGAAATGTCATTCAGGAAGTGAGTGGCTATGGATATTTTGTGCTTGATTTCACTTGCTGACATGCCCTGTCAAATTGCATCCAGTATGTAAGTTGCTGTAGATGTTCTGGTCTGATTTCAATTCCTGACATGCTCTGCCAAATTGCATCCAGTATGTGAGTTGCTGTGGATGTCCTGAGCATGTATTCCATTGCTAACCTCCCCTGTGAAATTGTATCCAGCCTGTTAGTGGCTGTGGAGTTCTGAGCTTGATATCAATTGCTGACATGCCCTGTGAAATGGCATCCAGGATGTGAGTGGCTATGATCTTCTAACCTTGATTGCTATTGCTGACATCTCTTGTAAAATTGCATCTAGGTTGTGAGTAGCCATGGATGTTATGACCTTGATTTCAATTGCTGACATCTATTGCAATATTTCATCCAGAGAGTGAGTGGCCATGAATGCTTTGAGCTTGCTTTCAATTGCTGACATGCACTGTGATATTGTATCAAGTATGTGTGTCAATGTAGGTGTTCGGAGCTTGACATCCATTGCTGACATGCCCTGCAACATTGCATCCAGTATGTGAGTAGCTGTAGATGTTCTGAGCTTGATTTCAATTGTTGACATGCCCTCTGACATTGCATCCAGAGAGTGAGTAGCTGTACATGTCTTTATCTTGACTTTATTTATTGACATGCGCTGTAACATTTCATCCAGGAAGTAAGTTCCTGTGGATTCTTTCTGATCAATTCCAATTACTGACCTGCCCTACACAAATGCATCCAGAGAGTGAGTGGCAGTCAATATTCTGCACTTGATTTCAGTTGCTGATATTTACTCAGTATGTAAGTGGGCATGGATGTTCAAACCTTGATTGCATTTGCTGACTTGCCCTGTGGCTTGCATCCAGAAAGTAAGTGGCTGTGAATGTTCTCAGTTTCATGTTCACTGCTGATGTGTTGTGCAATAACACACAGTTTGTATAGTTCTTTTCTTTCCAGCTCTTTATATCCTTTCTTATGAAATATTACATGGAAAGATGCAAAATGTGGAGCCTCATGTAAAAATATACTACCAAGTATATCTCTTATCCTTTCATACTTATTGTTTCATTAACTTTTATCTTCTGTAGACACCTTCTTTGCATGCTCTTGCAGGTTTGAATTATTACTTACTCCATGCTTGATTCATCCTAATCCTACCTGACCAGCAATCCTTATCTGTCTAGAGTCATCCTTTTGGCTCTCACAGCAGGGATTTACAGCTGCCTACAGTTTTCATAAGGCTCTGAAGTTGTATTCAACTTTGGAGATGGACAAGCATTTTGTTTGCCAAGGCAAAGAAGATTGGTTCACTATTCAGAGGCTTCCATCAGAGAAACAGCGCACAAAAATTGTACATGACATTCTTGCAAATCGTCTTTGTAAATCCATCTTTCTCTTCTTTAAATTCATATTTCACAAATCTCCAGCCTATTCTCAAGCTGCAATCTAGGTCTAATCTTTACCTTCTAATTTCAAGGCAAATATACAGTTGATTCTTACTTCAATCAATGTCTGAGAGGTACAAAATAAATACATTGTCTTTATTTGGTGCAGCCTTCAGTCATTCTTTGTAAAGGAAACCAATCTTTGAGATTATCAGGAGATGACAATAGGATGTGGAATAGATCTAGGATGTAAACAATTACAGTGAAGAGAGGAAGGGCAGCTCAGAGACAGCTGTGATGTACAGAAGATGCAGAAGACAGTCCTGTAGTCGATTATAGAAAAGACAGGAAAACAACCTCTGTACTTTTGTAGACACTTCCTTGGTAACTATTCAGTACTGTGATATTAGGGCTAAAGATCTCCCTCTCACTCATCCTGGGGCGTGTTCAACATCCCTAGAACTTTGCATTTTGTATATATGAGTATACTTATATACAAGAGTACAATATTTGGAGTGTAACATAGTAAGTGTCATGGGCTAGTCTCGTAGAGGGACAGGAAATAGTATGGAGACACTAACTCTCTAACTTGCTCAGTCCATCAGAAGTCGCTCTGTGATCACTTGTTCGATAACCTGCTCTGGGTGAGTGCTGAATTTCATGCCTGAATTAAGGTCAAAAGTCTCCTTTTCACAGGCAGCTTTATGATGCTTTACAACCTTGAAAACAACATTATTTGACAATGCTCTCGGGGGGTCAGATGGCAGGATATTAGTGAAGACACCATGTGAGATTAAAACTAGATTGATGAGGTAGATTGCCAGAAGTTTTGCCATTGAGGGGCTATTTCATGAGAAGAATTAGTAGGTAACTAAACTATCTGGAGGATTGAGACATACGTACTACTGTTGGTACTTGTCATAAAGGTAGTTGATTAGCGAGGAGGACAACGATGAACGAAGTTCGGCGTTGGAGAGATCGAGTTAGTAAGTAAAGAGACGAAACAGACAACAGGGTCTTGATGAAAAACCAAGGACCAAACCTGTTTCGTATATATACTCATCAGGTCTATTTGTATGGTAAACAAAGATTAGTGATCCTGTGAGAGCAAAACGCTCAAAAAGGACTATGATAACAAAGCACAAAGATATTCTTAGCCTTTCCATGTGAAAATTCTCATGACGTCGAGAATGAAAGTCTAGATAGGGATAAATTAGTCATTATACATGAGAAACGTACCTGCGTAGCCACAGATACATGGGTATCTGGGCCGCTGATGTCATAGGTATGATGCATCACTGCTCCTGGGGTTAGGAGTTGGGGTTAGCTGTTGGAGTTAGCTTGGGCTGTGATGGAGATTAATCTTTGTGGGTCATGGATTAGATGACCGAATACATACATTAGCTCTGGGTTAGCACACTATTTCCTAGAGCGGGCGTGTCACGCCAGTATATACTGGCGCCAATGTATATGTTCAAGTTGAATCATGTCTAATCAGAGAGTCAATAGAACTATTCTCAACGAAGATATTATATATCAACCGAGTTCACTTACTATAAGCGATATCTTTAAGGTTCATGCCTACTCATAGCATATGCAAATCCTGTGGGCAAAAATCAGCAGGATGACTTAGGTCATTTCTGTTTACCTACGTTAGCGACTATGAGCAATATAGGGAATGAAACAACTACCTCTTGGATAGGGCTTATTTCAGTTACTAGGGAAGGGTCTATAACCTTCGTTCCAAGCTGCAACAAACGGGTCAATAGATCACTCTCAAATGAACTCATGTACTGCAACTTCAGTGGGTTGTATCGGGGCCGGCAGAGCCGGTTCTGGGTCTTTGACTTCCTCAGGCTGTGAATGCTGCTCGAGTTGGTGAATAACTGTCTTTTTCCAAAGACTGGTTAGATCGAAAAGGTTGCAAGTGCGTTTGCGACTCACCAACCAATGTTTGTTGAAGATATCTAGCTTCCTGATATCAGGCATCTTGACGAGTCCTTCAAGTGTGTGTACCTCCATTAAAAACGAATGCGCAACATTATCATTAAGATTGCCAAGGCTACTTGATGTCATAGGGAATGCTATGGGAGGAGCACGACTCCCTGCCATAGCTGACTCTTGACTGGACCACCAGTCGCACCAGAATCCTATAACAGTATCACCTAGTTCTTTTGCAGAAAAGTAATTCCATGCTGGGTTAAAGCTGGACTTGAGAACAAGAACCCCTTCGGGCGCTTTGTCGATGGTTACAGAAAGCTGTTTAGCCCATTGTTCTTGTGCATTCTTCTTAAGCCAGACGCTAATCAGCTCTGATGGGTAGCCACACTTGATGTAGATCCCTGAGAGAGATTCTACAGCCTCCAAGTAAGCTTGTTTAGTGCTACTAAGCGTGGCCATCCAGGATAATTCACCAATGAAGGTACCGCGTTTGACATCGGTGGGATGGTGGGATATCCAAGGAATTCTTTCCTGGTGTGAGCGTGCTTTCCGATAGGGCATATGTTGCAATGCGCTGAATTCGTCGACATATAACATCATGTCGAGAAAAACAGCATGTTTATCAGAAGCCTGCCACTCAATTTGACAAGTATCTATAACGACTGTCGATGCGATTGC